>CM071595.1:240250579-240555579 GCA_036435485.1 Saposhnikovia divaricata
TTTGAGATCAGGAAAGGTTACAGCAGGCCCTCAATCAGCAGCTGAAGAAGATGAAGATGTTCAGAATCAGCAGGTTGAAAAATCTGCAGTGCCAGAAATTGAGAAATCTGACTTAGTGGCTGATCAGGTTGATGGTGAGAAGAGCAAGAAACCTGTTGAAAAGTCTACTCCAGAGCAATCTTCAAAGAATAATCAATTCTATCCTCCTCCTCCGTTTCCTCGACGTGTGCAAAAAAGTCAAGAAATTCAGTTCCAGAAGTTTATGGATGTCTTCAAGAAATTGTCCATTAACATTCCTTTTGTTGAAGCATTGGAGCAGATGCCGAGGTATGCAAAGTTCATGAAGGATATTTTGTCACGAAAGAGAAGGTTGGAAGAATTTGAAACAGTGGCATTAACGGAGGAGTGTAGTGCAGTGCTGCAGCAGAAGTTGCCTCCTAAACTTAAAGATCCAGGAAGTTTTACCATCCCGTGTACTATTGGCAATCTTTCTTTCAGCAAGTGCTTATGTGATTTGGGTGCTAGCATTAATCTCATGCCCTTGTCTGTGTTCAAGCAACTTGGTCTGCCGGAGCCAAAGCCAACCAACATCTCTTTGCAGTTGGCTGATAGGTCAATCACTTATCCTAGGGGCATAGTGGAGGACGTTTTGGTGAAAGTTGATAAGCTCATATTTCCTGCTGACTTCGTTATCTTGGATTTTGAAGAAGACAAGAAGATTCCCATAATCTTGGGAAGGCCTTTTCTAGCTACAGGCCATACTTTGATAGATGTGCAAAAAGGAGAGCTTACAATGAGGGTGCAAGATCAGATTGTCACCTTTAATGTGTTCAAGGCCATGAAATTTCCAACAGAGGATGAAGAGTGTTGCAGTGTGGAAATAGTTGATACGGGTCAGAAAAAGAAGTTTGATCAGTTGCTGAGCGAGAAATCGGACAGTTCTTCGGTTCGTGATCTTTCGAAAGTAAAGCTTGGAAAACTTCCACCATATTTGAGGTATGTCCTTTTGAATAATGAGCTAGTTATTTTTGAAGAGGGGCATGATAACGTGTTGCGAAGGTGGAAAGCAGATGATAAGGATGAGGAAATTTTTGTTCAACCGGTTGAGTCAGAGAAGCACCTGAGAGGTGTGAAGAAGAAAAAGAAGAAGATTTGGCCATTTGGTAGTAAAATTAGGTTGAAATCTGATGGAAGTGATTTGTGGAAAGCAAGCAATCAAGATGTCAAAGTTCGAATGAATGGTCTATCTGTTGAGGACGGTTCAGTTATTCTTTTGAAACCGCCATGAGTTGAGGAATTGACGTCAAGCTATTGACGTTAAAGAAGCGCTTCGTGGGAGGCAACCCACGCATTAGTGTAAAAAAAAAAAAAAGGTGTAGTGCAGAGAGAAGAGAAAAAAAAAATGAGTGTTGTGAGAGTGTTTTAAAAAAAAAAAAAAAAAAAAAAAAATTAAGTGTAACGCAGGCTGCACCTGCGTAACGCAGGCTGCGCCTGCGTTTCTGTAAGACACGCAGACTGCGCCTACGTGACGCAGGCTGCGCCTGCGTTACTGCATTGGGCGCAGTCTGCCTTCCCGCGCGCAGCCTGCCTGTTTGGACGAATTTTCTTAGGCTGTTGGCTGTTTGTACAAAAAAAAAAAAAAAAAAAAATATTTTCCTCCCCAAAATTCTTTCTCCTACCTCCCTTCTTATAACATCATCTCCTAATCAATCCTAAACCAATTTCAATTCCAAAACCTCCAAAATTTCTCCTAAAATTCTAAACCCAATTCTTTTCCTATCTCAATTCAAATTCTTTTTCCTAAATTTTTTAAATCCTATTTCTATCCTACATCAAATTCCAAATTCTACCAAAAATTTTTCCTTTTCACATTCAAATTCTTATATTCCTATCACTCCATGCCTATATATACCCATACATACACACCCAATTCATTATCTCCTTCCTCTACATCTCTTAAAAATTCAAGTTTGGGGGAAAATTAATTACAAGTTCACCTCTTTGATTCGTAATTGGGTTAAATCTTCTCTAATATTATTTTTATTACGAATTTGTGTTCTTGTAATTTGGGGTTTTGTAGGATTCTTGTTATTTGGGAGAGGGCTAGTCTATGGAGCTCGTACGCATTATCCTCCACCAGATTCATCCGAGGAGGGTTATGATTCAGCTGGTTAGGTATGTTTTCTACTTTCCCTCGTATTTACTTCCATTCAATGCGGACATTGAATATTTTAAGTTTGGGGGTGGTTTGAGGGATTAGTAGTTGTTGTTGTATATATGTGTTCATGTAGGATATCATGTTTTGCATGCTTAGTAGTAATTCATTCATGTTATGTTCGTATTATCTACGTTTGTTTCATGTAGGACATTTTGTTTTTATTTATGTATACCATGTGAGTTCATTCTAGTTGCATTGTCATGGCATGCATGTTTCATGATCCCTTAGAACGAGCTAATTCTGATTGGTAGGTAGGTGTCTAATTGAGTGTGATAATGATGAGTAGAGGGTTGATTTATAGTTTCTATGAAATTGACTTGCATGCTTCAGAAACAAAATCTTTTCACAGTCTCGTTGGGTGCTTTTGAGCTAGGTTGAGATCATGCTTGTTTGGATGTTTTGAGATTTAATCACTTGATTATATTCAGAATTTTCATTATTCCCTTGATGGCCTAGAACAATTAAGTCTAAGTTTGGGGGAAAACATGGATTTCATGCTTAATTTGTAAATAATTGTCAATAATGGCTAGGCGTCAATTGGCTAGTAGCCGGCTCATATTTATATGAGTAGTCTAGGGTTGGAATTGAGAATTCTCATTCCAGATTGCATAGAAAAAAAAAAAGCAGAAAGAAGAAAGAAAAAAAAAAGAGAAAAAAAAAAAGAAAAGAAAAAAAATGATGTCAATTGTTTATATGCAAAATTAGCCAGGGTGAGCTCTTTAATACTCGAGCAATTAAGTTCGCGGGGACTTTGTGCCTAGTGACCTAAGGCTTTTATAGTCTGGGATCCACTAACCCAACGCTCGCTACATGGGTATTATTGTATAAGCCTTTCGGGGTCTCATCCATTGCACGGTTAAATAAGCATGTTTGTATATTATGTGTCATAGTTGTTTGTCGTTAATAAAGCATGAATTTCTGTCTACCTTGGATAAGGATGGAGGTGTTCTTAGGTTATGAAGTGTCTACGGTCTATTCTATTTATAAACCTGTGATTGTCTTGACGAAAAGCATGTATGATTTTTGACCTAGTTTTGGGAGTATTTCTGATGAGCATTGCACACACGCACGTTTCTGTTCATGTAGTGTTAGTATACGGGAACTTGGTCGAGCTCTATTTGGATTTAGTTGCATTCTTTGAGATATTTGCTTGCTCGTTGGTTTTGGTTAGTTTGAAGGGGATCGTTGCATTTTTCATTCTAGTTGCATTCATGCATTGCATTGCATTAGGTTAAATGGATTTTGTGGGTACATTCGCTATAGGCCCTCACGAGACCTTACTCGTCCATTAGGGCTGCCTAGGGGTTTAAAGGGCTTGTTGCATATGCCAAATGCAACCGTGATCACCTACGGAAGTGGTACTAGTTAGTTAGTTAGTTGTAATTGTTTATGCTTGAGGACAAGCATCGGTTTAAGTTTGGGGGTGTGATAAGTGGATTTTATATCCACTTGGATCGCTTAATTTCGGCTTAAATTGATTGTCTTGGGCTCAAGTTGTTGTAGATTTGATGTGTTTTGCTTAGTTGTGCAGGATTACGAGAATGTTGACTAAGGTGGATGCTTTTATAATTTTTTGGGAATTAATTGATTAAAATTCGGATTTTCGAGAAGGGTTGCACAGTTTACACTGTTTTGGCCATATCTTGAGTTCTAGAAGTCCGTTTTAGGCCCGTAAGCAGTCCACACGAAGATAATGAGATTTCCTATCATTCTAAGATAGTCCAGAGGTCCAATTACGTGGGGAACGTTCCAGTAAATCTGAAGAAAAGTCAGCTTCGAATTTTCCTTACAAAACATAATCAAATTAGGAAACGTATCTTGCAGAAATTCTATTATAATTCTGTTTTGTATTTTCTTGCTGGGCAAGACTTGTAGTGCCTATATAAACACATCATACCATTGTAATAGATATAGACATATTATTAGTTATTATTATTGTAACATAGCTTAGATCTGCAAGGGGGAAAAGGAGAGAAGGATTCAACGCTAGTGACAAGCAACGGATCTAGATCTACTTCAGCCTTTGTGTTATTCTGGATTATAGATTTGTTTTCTTAACTCTTTGTTTATTAATATAATTACTTCTTTTATTCATATCTTGTTTTATATCATGTTTTCATCAAAACCCATGACGATGAACAGTTCAATTATGAGCTAATCGTTGTCATGGGATTCTAACGGAGTTATCTATGTAGCTTAGTAGTTTATATGCTTTAAAGATTTATGTGTGGTGAATTCTTGATATCCTCGTATGGTTGTGTTTCATGTATTTAGATGCGTCGCGAACATCTAATTTGTTAATCTCTTGCTAAACGAGAGTGGATCTTGAGATTTAGAACTTGCCATGCTAGCATAGGATAGGTTGATGTTTTAACATCATGATTTGTGGCGTAAATAGAGATATTATGCTGCCCTATGTGATCTAAGTGGATAACTTGTGCTTAAACCTTTATGTTTTCAAATTCTATAGAGATATAGGGTCTAAACATAATTGGTGTCTACCCATCTTCTATCTCTTTTGTGGATGCATGCGTAGTTTGGTATTAGTATACCGAGAGGTAGCTTTTACTTATTTCGTGTTGTCCGATCAGATATCAAAACCATCACATGTATTGATTAAAGGCTGCGACTCTAAGTGAAGTAGATAATGAAGTTAGAATTCCATGTTTATTCGCATATAAGTAATTTGATTTTAGATCTCATTAGCTAGTTAATTCTAAAATTGCAGATTAGTTAAATTTAGTTAATTAAAATCTCAATTAATTACTTGTCTTAGCAGTGAATTGAGATCATACATTGTTGAATAGGTGCATTTACTGAAAAGAACCATAACCTGATCCCTGTGGGAACGAATTTGGACTTAACCTTATATATTACTTGTGACCACGTACGCTTGCGTGATTTTGTGCTAACAAGAGGAGGTGGCTAGAGCTAATAAAGGATTATGATTGTGAGATCCGTTATCATCCGGGAAAGGCCAATGTGGTGGCCGACGCCCTTAGTAGGAAAGAGAAGCTCAAGATGTTGACCTCAATAGAGGAATTGGTAAGAGAATTCGAGAAACTAGAGATAGAGATCAGGAGACCAGACGAGAGCCAAGAAATATTAATGGAAATCCAAATCCAACCGCCGTTGTTAGAAAAGATTAGGCGGTGTCAGGAGCAAAAAAATGGAAGAGGAAGCTAATTCGGAGGAGGAAATCCTGACTGGAGAAGAAGTCAAGTGCGAGAGAGATAAGAATGGGATTATGAGATATGCAACAAGGATATGGGTCCCGAATGTTCAGGAATTGAAGGACGAAATCTTATACGAAGGCCATAACGCTAGATATTCAGTACACCCAGGTAGCACCAAAATGTATAGAGACCTAAAAGAATACTACTGGTGGCCTAACATGAAGAAGGACGTAACGGAATGGGTGAATAGATGTTTAACCTATCAACGGGTAAAGGCGGAACACCAAAGACCCAGCGGCCTGCTGCAACCCTTAGAGATTCCAGAATGGAAGTGGGAGCATATTGCCATGGACTTTGTGGTAGGACTACCCAAGACTAAAACCAACCATGATGCGATATGGATGATCATCGATAGACTAACCAAGTCTGCTCACTTTCTCCCAATCAATGAGAAATACACTATCGATAGGCTTGTAGACATCTACATAAAGGAGATTGTAGTGCGACATGGAGTCCCAGTAACCATTGTATCCGATAGAGACCCCAGGTTTAATTCCAGATTTTGGAGGAGCTTCCAGGAATGTGTAGGGACTAAACTGAACATGAGTACGGCATATCACCCTCAGACTGACGGACAGAGTGAAAGGACTATCCAAACCTTGGAAGATATGTTGAGGGTGTGCGTCATAGACTTTAAAGGATGTTGGGAAGAACACTTACCCTTGATTGAGTTCGCTTATAACAATAGCTACCACTCGAGCATCGGGATGCCCCCTTACGAAGCCCTCTACGGTCGAAAGTGTTTCTCCCCCTGTGTTGGGATGAAGTTGGAGAACGAAAGATATTGGGACCCGACCTAGTTCAACAGACGAGAGATGCCATAACCCTAGTTAGAGGAAGACTAGCGGCAGCCCAAGATCGACAGCGCAGGTATGCTGATCTGGCACGAAAAGACAAGGAATATGAAGTAGGGGACATGGTATTCTTGAAAGTATCCCCCTGGAAAGGATTGATGAGGTTCGGGAAGAAAGGAAAGTTGAGTCCGAGGTTTATTGGACCTTTTGAGATCTTACGGCGCATTGGACCAGTGGCTTATGAATTAGCCTTACCCCCAAACCTACGACAAGTACACAATGTGTTCCATGTGTCCATGCTAAGGAAGTACAACCCGGATGCCAAACATATAGTGGAGTATGATCAAGTAGACCTGCAGCCAGATCTGTCCTACATAGAGAAACCAGTGGAAATCATGGATCGCAAAGAACAAGTACTCAGAAACAAGGTTATCAAGCTTGTCAGGGTTCTGTGGCAAAACCACAACGTCGAAGAATCAACTTGGGAACTGGAAAGCGAGATGCAGGAGAAATACCCCCATCTATTCACAGACTGATTCCGGGACGGAATCCTTTAAGGGAGGGAGACTGTAATAACCCTGATTTTTGTACTATTGTAGAAAAGACCCAGATGAATAGTAATCCTTGTATGTAAGAAAAACAAATCCTACCCATGATTATGTAATGGAAATTTGGGAATTTTGATTTCATATTAAGATTCTATAGGTGAAATGAGTGTATGGAAAAGCCGTCGGATTTCGGAAAATCCCGCTCCAACAATAACTTATGATTTTTCGAGAAAGTGGTAAATACGAAAACCGTGATACAATCAAAGGAGGCCATAAGCAAAGGAATTATATGGAATAAGTGCTAGGATGAGAATTAATGGAAGAAGGAATACTTGTAGGATTTATATACACAACAAAACATTTTATGGAATTATAACTAGTATGCATGGAAATTATGGAATAAAATTGGAAAATAAATTAAGGATCAAGTGCCATGCAACCACTAGCTAAGTTCATGCAAGGTGCTGGAAAAAAAAAGTGAAGTAAACAAATAATTAGGAAACCAACTAAGTGGTTAGCACTTGATTAAAAGTTAGAAAATTAGCTACACACTTAGCCAACAAGATTAGCTTGATTCAAGAAGCACCATGCATTATTTAATTTGGAAAAATTTGACCAAGCAGCTATAGGCTTTTACAATAACCGAGCATAATTATATGAGAAGCATCATTGAAGAAAAAATCACAAAACTCTCTCACTTTCTCCCCTAGCAGCTCTAGGCTAACAGCAGTGTGCAAGGGGAAGAGAAAAATTCTTTCACCCACTTATCCTTGTCTATACGTCCTCAAATTAAATCCTAGGCTTCCTCAATATATATACAAGGTACGTACTGAATTTCATGATTTTTCATTGAGTGTAAGTAAGGTAGAAAAATTCCCAAAGTTGCTTGTTGGATAGTAAGCTTATGTTAGAACTTTGTTTGATCTTGGAGATTAAGGTAAATCAAGGGCAACCAAGGTTAGTTTGTGGTGTTTCAAGCTTCATCTAGACTTACCAAGCTACAAAGAGGTAATAAACACTCAACTAAACTTTGTCATATTGGATTTTTAAAAGATTTTACAAAGATGTATATGAATGAGGTGATTTTGGAGACTTTAAGTGGTTTAATCTTTGATTTTGTGAAAAATACTAATCCTTGGTAAAATGGATATGCCACTGAGATTTGAGACTTATGATGATAATATATTGATGTTGTGATGGCTTGGTTGCATTGATGATGAATTTGGTATATATAAAAATTTGGAATGATCGTTATATAGCCGTTATAATGCCGAGATTTCGTTAGGATAGTTTGTGCAGAAAACACCGAATTTGTGAGATGTTGTTTTTGAACCAAACTGATTAAAAACATGAAGATATGATCTTGTAGTTTGTGTGAGATTTTGAATCACCTAAAAGTGATTTACGGTTTAGGAATTACACTCGAATTAGTGAAACCGGTCAAAACGAACGAATCGTGCATAACCACCGACTTTGAAGTGATATTCGGACCACTTGTAATATGAGAAGAATTATGAAAATTTTATCACAGTTAGTTCTTTCAGTAGAGAGGGTTTTCCAAAAAGAATTAAGGCAAAAGTCGAATTTTCCAATTTTATAAAAATCTTGAAGTCCAAACTGCGCACTAGAACTTCCATCAGAAAAGAGCATTGTTTAAGGACTTGGTTAAGGACCTAATGAGAATCCTTGAGTTATGAAAAAAATTACATATGGACTGTTATTCAGTGAAAAAAGCATGAGAAAAAGAATTACATAAAAATAATTATTTGTCGATTTTATAAAAATGTTCGAGCGAAAGTTGCGCGATTGGATAACACTTTTAGGGGGCGAGTGAAAGAAAATCAAACGAAACCAAACTCGACCTGAATAAAATTGGTAATTTTAATTCGGACAAGGAACGATACCATGAGTATATAATTACCACGTTTATACAAAGGACCCTCTAAGGGAATTAATTTATTATAGGAACGTAAGTTAAATGGTTCGAACACGAAACTAACCCTAGCGTTTCCTTGTTGATTATAGATCATCACCCTAGCACGTACGCATTCACCTCACCGACTCAGCCAGGCAAGTATTCTATATTCAGACTTTAAGTATGCTCAAAACTGTTGTTGTTGTGATATAATTATATAAATGCATGCACTGTTTTATATATGTATCTTGCGAGAAAACTTATAAATGCATGCATGATTTTCTGAAAGTACTTGAAATGTTTACATGTATATATGTGCACCCCAATGGCTTTTATGTATATACATATGGTATTGATTAAGGCTCGGGTAGAACGATTGTACTTTTGGTATAAGTCGGGAGTAGGAGTATTTTATGTAAAACCAGGTAACCCCGGAGTCGGATATTTTCGATAATCAAATAAATTCTGAATTTAAATTTTATAAATATCGGAATTATTTATTTTGAATTATTTAATAAATATGGTTTAAATATTTATTAATTAAATGAATATTAATTTAAATATTCATTTAAGATTAATGGATTAATTATTTAATTAATGATTAGTTATTTATTTATTTAATAATTAATTATTAGTTAATGATTTATTTAATTAATAATTAATTATGAATTTATTTTTAATAATTAAAAATGATTTAAATATTCTAAAATTATTTAAAATCTATTTTGCCTTTTTAAAAATTATTTAAGGCCTTTAAAAATTATTTTATATATTTTTGGCCTTTAGAAAAATATTCAGGGGTTCTCAAATATTTTTACAATTAACTATACTTCGTAAACACCACCCCAACGGTTTGCGAACTTATCAAAACTTGAGAACCCAAAGTTTTGGGAGTACTTAAAAATATATTCTCCCTTCGCTACAAACTGAAGCGTGATTATTATAGTGACCCTGCCTCATCAAGGAGGGTCAGGTTTAAAAGTTTTTAAGAAAAATTCCGAATAACTCCCACACTGATTTGAAAAGAATTCCCTGAGTAGAGAGAATCAGTTGACGAGAGTCAACTTGTGTAATGAATATGCTTCCATGTTTTCTTTCGGAAGTGACGATTTGAAAAAGATTTCAAAGCTGGTTTAACGACTCTGGGACTGGAGAGTGTTTAGGTGTAAGAGGCTTGCCGGTAGGCAGGTCCATCCAGTTATACACATATTGAAGTGTAAGAGGCCCGCAAGTAGGCGAGCCCATCAAGATATATGTACAAACGTAAGAGGCTCGCAAGTAGGCGAGTCCATCATAAGACCCACAGATGGTCGGGCCACGGCCTCCTTAGTAGGTACGTCACCCGTATACTAGTAGCGAAGTATTGTTTTATGCGGTACAATGGCTGATCACCTTGTATCGTGGTGCTCCAGTATAGTCCCCTCTTTCCAATTGGAATTGTGCTGCAACACTGTACTGAAGGCCCATGTGCGCCAGTACCGATAGTGTTGTCAGTGTTGAACTCATCCAGAAAAGATTTTGAAAACTAGAATGCTCTTGATTTGAAAATTGATTGTTGTAATAACTACTGTTATTAAAAGAGGAATGTTACGATATCATCCCGTTTTTTTTTTAAATAAAATAAAGAAATTATCTTTATAGTACTATTATTATCTTGCTGGGCAATTATGTTCACACTTGTTTTTCTATATATATCACAAACAACAACAGGTAAGCATGGCAAGGACCCATCAGACTGCCAGGAAGCGCATGGGAAACGCGCAGCTGTTCTGTAGGTTGTTCGGACCCCGTCTACCTCAGGTGAGAGGGCTTAGCAGGATAGGCTACCATCTCAGACTGGTTAGGTTTTTATACAAGTATGACTTGTGTAAGTTTTTGAGAAACAGGAAACTATCCCGCCTCTACCATCACCTCAAGTAGCAACTTTTATGGATCTTAAGACTTCTCTAAACAAAATATTTGGGTCTGTAATAATTTAATATTCCGGATTGTATGAACACCCTAAGTATCATTTTGCTTTCGCTCTGAGCCTATAACTTGTGATGGATGTTATTGTCTTAGGGGTCATTGCCAACCTAAAATGTGTATGATAGGTAAAATGATTAATAAACGGGAATGGTAATTGGTAAAATTGGAATCTAGACCGGCGTAGCAACCTGGATCACTGACCCCGGATCTAGGGGTGTTACAAAGTCTGTTCAGCATTTGATCAACAAAGGGCAATGGAAAGTGATCCTTCCAGGTGGCTTTGTTCAACTTCCGGTAATCAATGCAAATTCTCCAACCCGTGACTGTTCTGGTTGGAATCAACTCATTGTTTTCATTCTTTACCACCGTGAGTCCACCCTTCTTCGGCACACATTGAACCGGACTAACCCATGAACTATCCGAGATTGGATATATAATTCCTGCATCTAGCCATTTGATAATCTCCTTCTTGACCACCTCTTTCATGATAGGATTCAATCGACGTTGGCCTTCAATAGATCCCTTAGAACCTTCTTCCAACAAAATTTTGTGCATACAAATAGAAGGACTGATACCTCGAATATCTGCAATATTCCATCCAATAGCTTTCTTGTGCTTTCTAAGAATTTCCAACAATTGATCTTCCTGAGCTTCGGACAAAGTAGCAGAGATGATCACAGGCAATGTAGACGAAGGTCCCAAATAAGCATACTTCAAATGAGAAGGAAGAGCTTTCAATTCTAGCACCGGTGGTTCAACAATGGATGGCCTTGGAACCTTGAAATCCCTAGATGACAATTCCAGCGACTCAAAACGGCCTTTAGTACGTATATCATATGAATTAGCTTCCAACCAAGCTAAAAGATTAACATCATCATCTTCAACTTCATATTTATTGAGGATCACTTGTTCCAAAGGATCATGTGAGGAAGCACACTCTAGTTTTTCAGAAACTAGATCATCTATCACAGTGACTGCTGCACAATCTTCAATATCATCAGAATACTTCATTACTTTGAACACATTAAATGTTACCTTTTCATCTTGCACTCTCATGGTTAGCTCCCCATTGTGCACGTCAATCAATGTTCTCCCAGTAGCAAGAAATGGTCTCCCCAAGATAATGGGAACCTCCCTATCTGCCTCATAATCCAAGACAATAAAATCAGCAGGAAATATGAATTTATCTACCTTGACCAAAACATCTTCAATCTTTCCTTCGGGATGAGCAAGAGATCTATCCGCTAATTGTAGAGTGACAGTTGTAGGCCGAACTTCTCCAATCCCCAATTTCCTGAACACAGACATAGGCATCAAGTTTATGCTAGCCCCCAAATCGCACAATGCCATCCCACAATAAGAATTCCCAATAGTGCAAGGAATGGTGAAACTCCCTTGATCTTTCATCTTTGGTGGAAATTTATTCTGCACAAAAGAGCTACATTCTTGCGTAAGAGCTACAGTTTCAAACTCTCCCAACCTTCTCTTCTTTGTAAGAATGTCCTTCATGAACTTCACATAATTAGGCATTTGCTCAAGAGCTTCTACAAGTGGAATGTTGATGTGAAGTTGCTTCAGAACATCTAGAAATTTCTTGAACTGATCATCCTGCTTCTGCTTTTGAAACCGTTGAGGGAATGGTGGTTGTGGTTGGGGTGTAGGAACCACTTTAGAAGTTTGGACACCACTATTTTCTGTATTTTTACCTTCACCCTTAGTTGTAGAGGTATCATCTTCTTTAGCTTTAGCATTCTCCAAGACTTTCCCGCTTCTCAAAGTAATGGCCTTGCAATGCACATTCCCATCATTCTTAGGCTTTTCAGTATCGCTAGGAAGAGTGCCATGTGGTCGATTCCTTAGCTCATTCGCTAGTTGCCCAACTTGATTCTCCAAGTTTCTAAGTGATGCGGCTTGACTTTGTATGAGAGCATCGTTATTTGCCATGTATGCCTTGAGCATATTTTCCAGAGAATTAGATTGTGATGCTTGTTGAGGCTGTTGTTGAGAAAAACCTGGTGGATAATTGGGCCGATAAGTATTTGCTGAAGCCCTAGAAGTCGTCCCTTGATTGCTCCATGAGAAGTTAGGATGTTGCTTCCATGATGGATTGTAAGTGTTTGAATAAGGGTCATTCCTATTTTGATTTCCCACATAGTAGACAGATTCGGGGTTCGAAGGACAATTATCATATGTATGCTCTTCACCACAATACACACATGAGACACTCTTGACTTGATTGACCTACTGATTAACCGACTGTCCCATAGACTGATTTCCTCCCGTCGTCAAATTCTTGAGCATATTCTCAATGGATGACATTTGAGCCTTCATTGAAGTTACATCATCAACTTCAAATAAACCCGCTACCTTCTTTCCAGCTTGAGCTCTATTAGTTGTCCACTGATGATTGTTTATTGCAATTGTCTCCAGAATTTCATAAGCCTGATTATAAGATTTGGCTAGCAGAGCTCCATTTGCAGATGCATCAACCACCAGCTTTGTCTGAGTATTAAGACCATTATAAAATGTCTCCATCTGAATGTAGTGAAGAAGACCATGCTGAGGGCATTTTCTCAGTAATGCCTTGAAACGCTCCCATGCCTCATATAAGGTCTCATCATCCTATTGCTGAAAAGAATTAATCTCATTGCGAAGCCTTGCATTTTTGGTAGGAGGAAAATACTTCATACGAAATTTCTCTACCAAGTCATTCCAATCAACCACTGAACCTGGTTGCAATGAATTCAACCAATCTCTAGCCATGTCCCTCACGGAGTATGGGAACAACTTCAATCTCAAAGCATCATTTGTGACTCCATTTAGTTTGAAAGAATCACACACCTCAGCAAACAACCGAAGATGAAGGTGAGGATCCTCGGTAGACTTCCCACTGAACTGACCAATAGTCTGCAGCATCTGAAACATGACTGGCTTCAGCTCAAACTGTGGTGCCTGAATAACAGGGTTGACAATCCCCGAGTTTAGCTCACCAACACGAGGTCTTCCATACTACAGAATGGCACTGTCTCTGTCATCCAACACCATTGTGCCATCTGGAGGATTAGGTGGCACATTCCGGTTATTAACATTCTCATCACCCATAAATAAGTTTGATTCCTTAGCTCCAAGTTGCAGTTTTCTTCTTGCCCTGAATGTTCGCTCAAGTTCAGGATCAAAAGCAAATAATCCCGATGGTTCTTCGTTCATACACAAGGACACCTGAGAAGAAAGACTTTTACTCCCGTTAGTCACAGAAGTAACAAAAACCAAATCGCAAGAAAATTAACTTCGCAATTAACACTAAACAGTCCCCGACAGCGGCGCCAAAAACTTGTTGCGTAAAATCTATATGTGCAAGTGTACACAATCGCAAACAAGTAATATAATGGTAAATACCAGATTCGTACCTCAAGGACTGTTAAATTATATCAAATGCAAGTTTTATCTAGCAAAGTGATTTATCGAATCAAAAATATTGTTGAAGATTTTATAACTAATTAATTAAACTTAATTAACCAACTAATTAAACTAGCAAGAAAGTTGTTGTGATTCAAATATGAGAAGGTAAGTCAGGATAATTATTTCCCCCTAGCACATGAAAATCAGTTAATAAGTCTCACGGGACCGTCACAATCCACAGTCTACTAGCTAGAATTCTATGGTCATAGGTTCCTCGCAGAATCACTATGGTATAATTTCTAATAAATAAACTAACATATGTCTATGCCAATTTATCCCTCGAAATTCAATTAAGCATCAATTCATAAAGCAATGCATGATCACAATATATTTCTATACCGCAACAATATTAAATCAATCGATCTAAGCATGCACCATTCAAGTTTTGTGTCAATTAATTATATTTCTCTCGAAATTATAATTAATTCATTAACCCACTAATGTTGATCAGGCAAAAGCAAGTATTAGAATGAAAAGCACTTGAATGAATAAACCATGGAATTGCAATTAGCACTATTCAACAAATCACCAATAAACTCATGCTAGGGTTCCATAAAAACCCCAACTTTAATAAATTAGTTCATAATCAAGATCTCAAAATCACACATTAAATAAGAGTATGAATACATGATGTGAAAAGATAAAGAGAGAATTTCAAACAATTAATGGAGAAAACAAATCCAAGAATTTCTTCTATAGATGGGTCTCCGTCTTCTGATCTTCTTTCTCTCTTCCTGTGCCTCTATCTCTTTCGTACGATGTGTATATCTCATTAGGTCTGATCTATATCTAATAATATCTCTAATAAAAGTATTTTTAATTATTTAAAATAATTACAAGGAGATTTCCCAATCAGAATTGAATTCCAATAAAGGAAATTCGTAACTGCCTTTTCGACTCAGTTTCTGGGCTGATTCGGCTGGATTTTAAATTCAAGACCACTTCAAAAATAAAGCCCTTCTCATAAGCTTTCCGTGGGCTGTTGAATCGTCAGAATGGGACTTGTAGAACTTCAGATATGGCCCAAACAGTGCAGACTGCGCAAGCTACCCGGAAAATCCGAATTTTAATCAAATAAATATCCAATTCCTTCTATTTAATCTCCAAGCCTTCCTTTATTATAACTCCTTGATACCTACAATAAAACATTAGAATTAATTAAATAAAAATCCAAATCAATGCAAAATAACTTAAATATAGGGACAATATTAAGATTAAATGCACGCTTATCAATTATAGATATTAAAAAAGGAGTCGTGCGTTGCACGGGTTATAAGCTAGTTATATACTCCCACCGTCCCTTTTTAGTAGGCACATTTGCAAAAAATACACATATTAAGAAAAATTTTAGTATGTAATTTGTTTCCATGTTTGCCCTTAATCTTAACATTAAATAATGAGTTATGACTTATGAATGTGTTTATAAAATATAAAGTCAAACATTAGTATTAGAAATAAAGGGGTATATATGGAAAAATTGGTAAAAATATGTATTGGAACAAGGGATGTGACAACAATTTAGGGACAAGTTTTTTTTGCAAATGTGCCAACTAAAAAGGAATGGAGGGAGTAATAAGAGTAAGATGGATAATAAGATAGTACTACCATAGGTTAAGTGTTCGATTCCCATCAACAACATATAAAATTAAAATTTGTATAAGAGCATTAAAACAATAATAAAAAACTAATAAATATTATATCCTTATATATAATAAGCGTAAGAGGGATTTTATCTATAATTTTGGTCCCTTAATTTTGTTCTAAATCATATTGAAAAGAAATTATAATCTAAAAATGATATAATTAGAAAATGTTGTAATAGAATTGAATTTAAAAAAATATAATCTAAAAAGGATTTAATTAAAAAAGGTTGTATTACAACTGAATTTTATTAATTTTTTTATTAATATTAAAAAAACATATTTACTACTTGGGCTCTATCTTGAGATCTAGAAATCGGATTTGGAAGATTTTACAATCCACGTAAAGCTAATAAAATTATCTTTAATTTAGTGATGATTTATTAATTATTATTTAAATGAAAATACTCAGAATCTCAAAAGAAAATATAATTACGAATTTTTACATTAATCATATTCAATGTAGAAGACATACATTGATAATCTTATTATACATGATTTAAATAATTGACATACACTTTTCCGTATTTCAATATAAATACACTTTTTATTTTACATACTAAAATATAAATAATTTTTATGCTAAATTCAACGGTTTTCATCTATTTAATTTAATATCTAATGGTTCTTGTTTATTTTATCGTACTGAGGACCAAACTACCGATTATTAAAGTTTTACACAAAACTTCAAATAAAACGAAATATAAGTAGATTTCATAAATTGAATGGAATTTTCAATGTAAAAAATCCTCAATTTCTTCTCTTTTTTGTTTTCACTTAGTTATAATTGGAAAACAATTGTTAAACCATCACTAAATTAAAGATTATTTTATTACTTTTTCGTGGACTTTAAATCGTCCAAATCAAATTTTAAAAATCAAAGATAGAACACAAATATTAAACTGAACGTGTAATATATATATATATATATATATATATATATATATATATATATTGATTTTTAGCAACAATTTGATATGTAAATTAATAACATATAAATATTAACAAAATTAATATAATTATAGATATTTAAAAAAGAGTCGTGTGATGCACATGTTATAAGCTACAGTATATAATAAGCGTAAGGGGATATTATCCAATTTTTTTTGTAGTTCGATAATATGGTCATCAACCAAAAGAGTATGGACCGTTAGATCTTAAAATAGATAGATGTGATCCGTTAGATCTAATTTTAAAAAAATTATTCGATTGAAAGTAGGATTATATTCAAATACCAAAAAATAATTTAATAATCTAAATCAAATATAAGTAGGCCTTCTAAAATAAATAAAATTAGATCTAATATTAGAAAGTAAGTTTATTTTATTGATAATATGATTATATTTAAATACCAAAAAGTACATTTTAATAATGTAAACCAAATATAAGTAGATTTTTAAATTGAATAGAATTCTTAATGTAAAAAATCATAACTTTCTTTTTCTTCAATTTTCGAGTAGTTTAAGTTGGATAATAATTGTTAAACCTACACTAAATTAAAGATGATTTCTTGAGTTCTGTGTGACATGTAAAATCGTCTAAATCTGATTTTTAAAACTAAAGATGGAGCGAAAATAATAAATTGACAATTTGAAATCTAATAAATAATAAATTTTTTATATGTTTATACTCAAATTTAGTTATTTTTCTCTAAATCTATCAAAATTTAGGAGTTCCTTATTTTTTCAATAAAATATTAAAATTTCTTGATAAAATAATATTTAATATAAATAAATCTTAATAAATATAAATATAAGAAAAATTGTTTGATATCATAATTTATATAATTATAAATATTAAAAAAGAGCATGGGTTATAAGCTAGTATAATAAAATATAGTGTCTTAGTAATTTAAGTCGTAATTTGTATGTATCAATTCTAACAATATACTTAATACTTGTGCCTTATAAATTAAATTAATATTATATTTGAATTAGAATTGGAGGGAAGGGAAAAAAAGAGGAGAGAGAAGTGTAGAAAAGGAGAAAAGTTAATTTTTTATTGTTAAAAATGATTTAGGACAAGTATAAAGGTGCCTTAAAAATAGGTCATGAGATATATGTCCTAGTGTTTTAAGACATCATTAGAGCAACTCCAATGGAGTAACTTATATTGGATCCCTAAAATAATGATTATTTAAAATATAGGGAATGAGAAAACTCTTTCACTCCAATGATGTTTCCTATTTCAGTTACTTATATTTTAAAAATAATATTTAATTAATAAGTATAATGAAGTATGGAGGATGATTGGGATAATATATTATATTTAATTAGTACGAATGGAGGATGAAGGTACCAGAAGCTGAGGTGGCAAATATAGGGGAGCAAAATTGGTTCCCCACATATAGGGATAGAGTTTCTCTCCCCTAAAAATTATTGGTAAGGGGGAGGATGGTTGGAGGAACAATTTTGAAGCCAAATCCCTAAATCAGTCCAGGTGGAGGCAATATAGGTAAGGGCTCACTAGCTTTGAAGATGCTCTTAGGACATTATTGGAGTTCAAAAAATAACTAAATTTCCTAAATATTAATTTAGGGCAATATTTAGGACATTATTGAACTTTTTCTTAGTCGATTACTTTCATGACTCTTCGGTTTTTAAACGTGTGGCCCTGATTGTATTAGAAATTCATCATGCAGGGCGTGTAGTCTTTGCGTACATGAACTTACTCTTCCTGTACATATAATTGACATGCAGGGCGTGTAGTCTTTGCGTACATGAACTTACTCTTCCTGTACATATAATTGATCTGCAGTCTATATTGCTCGTGTTTCTGTGTTGTTAATTCTTGTTTGACCGTTTCATACAATACGACATCTAGACAACCTTGGATTAATTTCGGAAATGAGAGGCGATGACAACATGCAAAATAATATACACCACTGGATAATTTACTCACCTACCATTTTAATTAGACAGCAGCTTTAGACTAGTCGATAATGATTTGAAATGTAAGTACAATGTAGGATTATTTGTGAGGTACTTAAATTTTCAAGGTTGGCGTTCCACTTAATTTCTTCTTTTTGTCTTTCTTTTTCATTATTGACTATTGAGACTTTTCTTCAAATATGTATTTAGTGTTGTAAAAAATGGGAATCGGATTTAATCGATAGAGATATTGAACAGTGATTAATCGGCGATTAATCCCAATTTTCGGAAAGGTATCTAACAGCAGATTAATCGTTATTTTTTAGAACACTGTATGTACTTCTTCGTGCACAAACCCTTTCCAGAACACAGGTTGTCTAGTTCTGGATTAAAAGTGATTTAATAAAAAAAAAATTTGCAATATATGTTTCAATAAATACAATAACAAGTGTTACAAAAAATTTAGAGGAAACGAAATTAACAGGTTTCCTGTTCAGTATTCCTATCTTCTAAGGTAAATTAATGTTTTGAGTCATGGATGAGTTTTTACTGTTTTTTTTTTAAACCAAATAAAGATTTTCATTCAAGAACAATCAAGGTTACAAGTCTCAACCAAATAAGTAGGAGGAGACGTGAAGGTTACAAAGCAATTCACTACACAAGGCATTTTAGCTAAACCATGAGCTACCTCGTTAGCTTGCTTTCGAACATATTGAATTTTAACATCTAGCAACGACTGGAGAATTATCTTGCAATGATCAATAATATGACCGACTTCTAATAGAAACCTGTTTTGGCCATTTATTGCATTGATTGCCACCAATGAGTCCGACTCCACCGTTACCTTTCTTACAACCGAGTTCTTCACCCATGAGAGAGCTTCCCGAATACCTAGAACTTCAGCTTCCAGTACATCTGCTGCCTGGGGGAGGGAGATGGTTCGACCTTCAACAAAACGACCACGGTGATCCCTCAAAACCATTCCAACAGCAAAAGAATCTGCACCCTGGTGCCATGAAGCATCCACGTTTACTTTGAGTTCCCCGACCTCTGGAGCCTTCCAATGTCTTAAGTTGCAATTTGTTGCGTTACTGATGTTTATCCCACTCGTCTTTCCTCTGCTCTTGGCCTCCTTCCAGTCCTGAAGCATCTTCAAACTACAATCCATAGCCACCTTACCTGAGACCACCTTGCCTTCCCATACTTGTTTATTACGCCAATACCATATTCCATACAGCACCGTGCACATCAAAGAAGCTTCACTCTGAGGAAATACTTCTAATCTCTCCAGAAGCCACATATTGGCTTCATACATCTCACTCGTATCATGCAGCAAGTTGACATGTTGCCAGCAGCTTATTGCAAAAGAACACTCAAAGAAAACGTGCCTAAGATGTTCGACCTCATGATTGCACATCGGGCAGATGATTGGGACTGAGACACCTTTGCCTCTTAGCCTCACTCTCACAGGCAAGTTATTTCTGCATAATCTCCAGATGAAAATTTTGAATTTATGTGGTAACACTAACTGCCAAACTTTATTCCAACCATTCGAGCGCGGAATTGCAGAGCTATCAACATTGCTGTCGTGCCAATATTTGTATCCAGCCTTCGCTGTATATATTTCATCTTTGGAGCTAGACCATACTATTCTATCTTCAACCTCATTTTGCGGCACCCTTGTTGCCAGAATAGCATTAGCATCGACAATCGTAAACTCCTGTCTTACCCTTCCTTCATCCCAGTTTTTTGTTCCTGGGTAGAAAAGTGAATTGACGTGTTCAACTCTACCAGTGTAGTCCTGACAATCCTCTACTCGAAAATCAGGCTTGTCCTTAAGCCAATTGTCCTTTGCAGCTATGATACTCTTGCCGTCCCCTACAACCCATCTATACCCATCCTTCAAAATTTCTTTAACTTGCCATATTCCCACCCATACTGAACTCGAGTTATTTCCTTTAGCTGCATTTAACATACTTGATCCAGAAAAGTACCTAGCTTTGAGCACTCGAGAAACCAACAATTCGGGCTGATTTACACATCTCCACACTTGTTTTCCCAATAAATCCACATTAAACCCATAGAGACTTCGAAATCCTAACCCTCCTCTCCCTTTGGCCATACTCATAGACTCCCACGACTGCCAGTGAATGCCTTTCCTTTGATCATTACCCGATTCCCACCAATAGGCATTGAACATCCTTTCAATTTCCATACATAAAGCCTTAAGTAACAGGAAACAAGTCATACAATAGCTGGGTATCGACTGTGCAGCATTTTTCAGGAGAACCGTCTTTCCCGCTCTCGAAATTGGTTTTGCTTTCCATGCCTGCAGTCTTTGAGCAACCCTCTCCTTCAAGAATCCAAAAGTCCTTTTTTTAGATCGTCCAATCATAGCAGGTAGCCCGAGGTATCTACTATCACCAATATCATTTACCACCCCAAGAATCTCTGAAAACTCAACTTGTTTATCCCTTCTAACATTGGAACTATAAAAAATCCCAGATTTCTGAAAATTAATGGACTGCCCCGACTGATTTGCATATTCTTCCAGAATTAATTTGATTTTCAGAACCTCATTAGCTTGATCTTTAAAAAAAAGAAAGCTATCATCGGCAAATAACAAGTGAGTGATTTCTGGAGCCTGAGCACTTACCTTACACCCCATGATTTCTCCTCGTGCTGCAGCTTTATCCAGACTGTTAGACAGACCCTCAACGTAGAATAAAAACAAATACGGAGACAGAGGGTCTCCTTGTCGAAGCCCTCTTCCCGGAATGATTGGACCAACTGTCATACCATTAAAGCAGAAATCATAGCTCACTGTGGTTACACACCTCATCATCCATTTAATCCACCCCTCACAGAAACCCGTAGAAACCATTCTCTGTTGCAGATAATTCCAGTCGACCCTGTCGTAAGCTTTGCTGATGTCTAACTTCAAAGCAATTTCACCATCTTGACTTCTCCTTTTATTCCTCATGTGATGTATCACTTCAAACGCCACCAGGAAGTTGTCTGTGATGTTTCTGCCAGCTACAAATGCAGACTGGTTTTCTGCTATGATTCCCGGGAGAACTCCTTTCAGACTGTTGGCAAGAACCTTAGACATAATTTTGTATAGGACATTACAGAGCGCTATGGGTCTGAATTCTTTCATCGTAGTTGCATTGTTGTTCTTGGGTATCAGGACTACATTCGTATTATTTAAACCAGCAGGGAACGGATCTCCTTGAAGCCACTTTTTACAGCAATCAAACACCTCCCTCCCCATAACCTCCCAGAAGTTCTGAAAGAAAGCCGGGTTTAGACCATCAGGCCCGGATGCTTTATCCGGGTGCATTTGTTTTATAGCTATCGTGAACTCTTCAAAAGAAACTTCTTCCATTAGCTTATCATTCTGGGCTTCAGTTACTCGCCTCGGGCTTTCACCCTCTTCAATAGTAATCCTTGAATCAGCCTCGGTGAAAATTTTCCTAAAATAATCCTCTACAATCACTCCCATACCTTCATTATCCTCCACCCTTACTCCTGTATCGTCAACTAGATGAGATATATGATTAGCTTTTTTCCTAGCAGAAGCACTCGCGTGGAAAAAGCGAGTATTCTCATCTCCCTCTTTCAGCCAGAAAAGTTTAGCTCGTTGCTTCCAGTAACTCTCTTCCTGAAGCAATAAGTCATTCAAACTTTCTCTCGCAGATATATACTCTCTCACCCCCAACTCATCTGTTCGATTCTTCAGCTGCTCCATAACCTTCTTCTGAGCTCGAAGTTTCTCACGGAATTTGTTGAAAAAAGTACGGCCCCATTTACCCATAAACCTAGAAACTTCCTTCAGCTTTGGGATCAAGTGCATCATTGGAATCTTTCTCCAGTACTCACTAGTTTCCTTCACAAACCCTGGCTCCTTTAACCACATATTTTCAAATTTGAAACGAAAAACTTTCATAGGCATAACAGTATCAACTAGAACCAAATGAATAGCATTGTGGTCCGAAACATGAACATCAATAAGGTTTAACTTACATAGTGGGTATTTAGTCCACCAGGTACTCGTCGCAAAAGCTCTGTCCAATCTTTCTTCAACCAATCCTTGATTCCTTTACTTTTTTCCCAAGTAAAGGATCCCCCGCTCAAATCCAACTCTACTAACTGACAGTCACTAACAGCTCATCTAAAACCCTCCAATAAATAATTCGGGTGAGGATGAACACCCTTTTTGTCCGAGCTATACATCAGGTCATTGAAGTCCCCCACTACGCACCAAGGAACAACAGAAAGTTAAGTCTTTGTAATGGAGTGTTTAAAAAATAATTAAGTCTTTGTACGATTCCATATTAAATTGCAATCAAAATTATTTTATCTTGCCTTCAATTTCATTTGCTTGTTTATTTTTACTAACCCACATCTATTTAGGTAAATAGCATTTTCTAGTCCTAGCCCATCTTTTATTTTCTTTTCCCATCTTAGATCCATGTCTTTCTCTTTGTCTTAGTTTAATTCTAATTTATTACTAATATATGCTAGCCCAAAACATTCTAGATGCTAAACAAGCATCTGAAATATTTTCTTTATCTTTTCTCATGCACGACTTGTAGTTTATAACATTTTGGTTACTATTATTTTAGTTAATAATTGCATTAATCATAGTGTTCATTAATCTCAATTTTTAATACGCACTGTTATTCCAATGTTTGTATTTTTGTTTCTAATCTGCATTCCTTATTATCGTACCTCTTAATATAGTAATATTCTCTTATAATTTTGTAGTTAAATTTAATTAGAACAAATTTTCTCCAAATTAAATTTTCTAGTTTGCCTAAACTAAAAGTTAAAGGGTTGCGAAAATATATTTTCTCTGTGAATCGAATCATGCATAAATATTAAAACGATGATCTTCCACTTGCGATTTATTTAAATGTTATTTTTAACACATCAACTTTTTGGCGCCGCTGTCGGGGATCAATTATTTTTCCCGCCTTAATTTTTAATTTTTCGGATTAGTTTTACTTGTCTCATTTTTATCTAAATTTTTTTAGAAAAGTTTAAATTTCGAGAATCTTCTCACGGAGCGTGGAGGAAAAATTGAAATTTTTGAAAGCGTGCTTCGATAACCCGTATTTCACTCTTTTCGTCCTTTTTATTTTTAAGAAAATCACAAAAAATTAAAAATCACAAAACATTTGAAAATTAAAAAAAATAGCTAGTAAATACATACTTGTTGCATCATGCATTTAATCACTTAGGATCACATCATCTAGATTTTTATTTTCTTGTTTTTAATTTTTCGAACCTTATAAATTATGGTGATCGCTGAAGGACCCAAAGGTACGTTAAATTTTCTTCTTCTTTTTTTAATTTAGGACATGTAGTGTAAGCATCCATAATTGTTTATCACTTTAATAATCTCGTTGTTTGTTGCATTCATTTTAATAAATCTTAAGGGCAAAACCCCATCATAAGATAAGGGAAGGAATTTCATTACTCTTTCCTTGGCCCACAACCACTTAATCCATCATTTTGCATGCCCTTAGCCTTAATAAAATTAAATTAGACATGACCCCTAGGATTTTCATGCTCAATTAGGAATGTACCTAAGAAGGACGTAATCTTTAATTATTCTGAGTTTTTGGAGTCTAGGTAAGTGAAAGCTTACCTGGCCAATTAGGATTTGGTGCCTAGGCCGGTGTTTAGCCTCTTGGTAATACTTGCACCTACTTGGCCAAATCGGTTCGAATAATTCTTGATTTATCGAATTTTTGGTGGTCCTTAAAGTTAGGAGCAAAGTCTAGTTTATTTTATTAAGGAACCCTAGGTTTAGAATTTTTCTTTTGATTTTTCACCCTTTCTTTTGTTTGTTTAAATTATCGCACTTAATTGCTACTTGCTTACTTTCCTGGTTATGCGTACTACTTGGGTTAGGGATAATTCTGCTAGGTTAGTAAGACCAATTGAGTGTTCTTCCTCTTCGGAATCCGAAGCCGTAGAAATACTTGACCCCGTAATTATCATGGAAGTATCTCTTAAGGATCGTTGTTACCCCGCCCGATCGACCCAACCTTTTTGTATTACTCTTCCACCGGTTAATGGTAATAACTTTGAAATTAAAAGTCATCACATTAGCATGTTACCTAAGTTTACCGGTAGTGAGGGTGAGGATCCGTATCTTTTCCTTCATGAATTCGAGGAGGTTTGTGCCCTACAAAAACTCCAACAATTGACCGAAGACTCCGTTAGGCTTAGACTAATCAACTTTGCCTTAGAAGAAAATGATAAAAAGTGGTTGTATAGTCTACCTGCCAATTCTATTTCTACATGGGAGGGATTTGTTATTATTTTTCTTAAAAAGTATTTTCCAAACCATAAGACTACAACGATTACAAACGAAATAAATCAATTTCATCAAAAGGAAAACGAGTCTTTTGAAAATATTTTGACCCTTTTAATAGTCTCTTGTCCCAATGTCCCCACCACAAAATAGAAAAATGGAGACTTTGTAAGATTGTTTACGAGGCCTTAGAAAGTCCGGCAACCGCTTTGTTAGATTCTATGTGCCAAGGTAAATTCATGGAAAAAGACGAGGAAGATTGGTGGGCCTTTTTCGAGAAATTAGCGGAAAAGACGATGTTGTGGGAGTCAACTAGGGAACCTAGTAAATCGAATGAGTCGTCTAGCATCTAGGGGTTTGTATTCGATTGGAAATTCAATTGCAACCGATGCCAAATTAGCTACTCTAACTAGAAGACTCGAAGCCCTAGAAACTAGTAAGGCCCCCTCACAAGTGTCTATGTGTGCTCAAATTATAATCAAGGTTTTCCGAGCTTTCCCGAATTTGAGCAAATTAATGCGGTGTTTCAACCAACCCCTAGAAATGACCCTTTTGCACCTACATTCAATCCCGGTTGGAAGAATCATCCAAATTCCTCGTGGAACCAAGGCCAAAACTACCAATCTCAACCTTCTTCTTTTCAAAAGCTCAATCGAAACTCGTACCCATCTCAAAATCACGGTCCTTATCCAACTCAAGCACCCACCCACCCTCCCGGCTTTCATGAGTTGGATAAGAGACTAAATTTCTTGGAGAAGAGTCTTGATGAGCTTTTATAAATCATCAACTAATTTGACTCAATCTCATCAAACCTTCATGCAAACCATGACTCAAGATAGACAAATGTTGAATGCTAGTACTCAAGCCATATCTAAGTTAGAGGTTCAAGTGAGTCAATTAGCCAATGACATGTGTGAGCGAGAGAAGAACAAACTCCTGAGTCAACCGGAGGTCAACCTTAGATTCCCCCTCAATCAAAGACCTCATGAAAATGTTAATGCTATCATTTCTTTAAGGTCGGAAAATCAAGTTGACAATCACGTCGGTGTTGGTTCTCAAGAAGAAGAGGAAGTGAATTCTAAAAATCCGGATAAGTCTAAGTTTGTTGCTCCATCTAGTCAACAACTATATTCTCGTGAACCTTCTTCATCTTTTAAACCACCTTCACCTAGTGAACCTTCACCTACCGAACCTTCACCTACCAATTCACTTTCAAAACCCGATCTCGATGTGTCTAGTGAACGAGTCTTTAAGCCAAAAACTCCTTATCCTCAAAGACTCCTTTCAAACAAGTCAAGGTCAACATTCCTCAAAGCTCCTTTTGGAAGTCTTTAAGCAAGTCAAGGTCAACATTCCTCTTTTAGATGCCATTCAACAAATTCCCTCTTATGCTAAGGTCTAAAAGATTTTTGTTCTCACAAGCGCTCTACCCACATCCCTAAGAAAGCCTTCTTGACCTCTCAAGTTAGTTCAATTCTTTCAAATCAAATTCCTGTAAAATATAAGGACCCCGGTTGTCCTACAATTTCATGTGTCATAGGCAATACTTGATGCGCTTTTAAAATCATCAACTAATTTGGCTCAATCTCATCAAACCTTCATGCAAACCATGACTCAAGATAGGCAAATGTTGAATGCTAGTACTCAAGCCATATCTAAGTTAAAGGTTCAAGTGAGTCAATTAGCCAATGTCATGTATGAACGAGAGAAGAACAAACTCTTGAGTCAACCAGAGGTCAACCCTAGATTCCCCCTCAATCAAAGACCTCATGAAAGTGTTAATGCTATCATTTATTTAAGGTCAGAAAATCAAGTTGACAATCACGTCGGTGTTGGTTCTTAAGAAGAAGAGGAAGTGAATTCTGAAAATTCGGATAAGTCTAAGTTTGTTGCTCCATTTAGTCAACAACCATCTTCTCGTGAACCTTCTTCATCTTTCAAACCACCTTCACCTAGTGAACCTTCACCTACCAATTCACTTTCAAAACCTGGTCTCGATATGTCTAGTGAACGAGTCTTTAAGCCAAAAGCTCCTTATCCTCAAAGACTCCTTTCAAACAAGTCAAGGTCAACATTCCTCAAAGCTCCTTATCCTCAAAGCTCCTTTTGGAAGTCTTTAAGAAAGTCAAGGTCAACATTCCTCTTTTAGATGCCATTCAACAAATTCCCTCTTATGCTAAGGCCTAAAAGATTTGTGTTCTCACAAGCGCTCTATCCATGCTCTAAGAAAGCCTTCTTGACCTCTCAAGTTAGTTCAATTCTTTCAAATCAAATTCCTGTAAAATATAAGGACCCCGGTTGTCCTACAATTTCATGTGTCATAAACAATACTTTTGTGAACAAGGTGTTACTTGAATTAGGTGCTAATGTGAATCTCCTTCCATTTTCGGTCTATCAAGCCCTAGGTTTAGGCGAACTTAAAAAGACGAACATGACACTTCAACTAGCTGATCGTTCTGTCAAAATGCCTAAGGGGATTGTAGAAGATGTCTTAATCAAGATTGGCGATTTCATCTTTCCGGTTGACTTTGTTGTTCTCCAAACTCAACCCGTCATCAATCCTAAGAATCAAATCCCTATCATTCTAGGATGACCTTTTCTTGCCACATCCAATGCCTTGATCAATTGTAGAAATGGTTCGATGAAACTCACCTTTGGTAATATGGCCATTGACCTTAACATTTTCAATGTAATGTAGGAAAATAATCCCATGAGCTTTATGAACAATCAATATGGGTTAATATTGTCAACAAGTTTGTCACATGGTCTAGCTTTGAGGATAGTGAGATTGAGTCTCTTCTCAAAGAGGATTTCAAAGTCAACTATGCATTTAATCAAGAGTATAATGAGTCGTTAAGGGATATGACCTCGGAAGAAATGTTGAGAGAGTTGGGCGATATTTGTTCCCAATGGGAGACCCCACCCGAGGTTTTTAGTGTTAAGCCCGTTGTTAAGAGTCCTGTGAGAACACTTCCTATATTTGACTCAACTTTGTATCATCCCGAATTTGAACAACAACCATTAGGAAAAAATGGACCCTTATTTTATGTCATTCCTAGTGACTCAACCCATGACCAAACTTTCATTGTCTCTAATTTGCTTAGACAAAATGAAGAAGCCTTAATTTGGTTTAGGAAGAACTTTAGTGACACTTGTTCTATAAGGTTGAATGATTCCATGTTGTTTGAGAAAGTCTTTTCTAATCAAAATTTTCAAAAATATCTTGATTCTTTCTCAAAGTTGCACCCCAATTTTCCCACTGCTATCGGTTGATTCGGTTTTATTCCTTTTCCCCCCTCGTGAAAGATAGGTATGGGGGAGGAATTGTGTGCGTGAGTTAGGGGTGACAAAATCCGACACGACCCGAGACCCAACACGAAAAAATACAAATTTGGGTCGGGGTTTTTACGTTTCTGGTCGGGTTGGGTAAATTTTTACCTGTTGGGTTCGAGTCGGGTTCGGGTTGACCCAATGTACCCGAATAATGTTATTCAAATATCATCTCATAAAGTTATTATTATATATATTTTTTAATATATTATAAATAAAAATAATTTAATATAATTATAATAATTAATTTTTAATAATTTTTGGGTCAAAACAGGTCATTTTCGGATTGATCAGGTACATAACAGGTCAGGTTCGGGTTGAAAATTTCAACCCGTTTCGGGTTGACCCAAAAATAGGACCAGGTACAGCAAACCCGATACGAACCCGTCCTGTTACCCGAAATTGCCACCCCAAGCGTGAGTCATGTTAATTAGTTATTTTTCATATTCGTTCATCTCCGTCATCCCTTGTCAGGTATTATCTCCTCATTCTCCTTTACTCACTTCTATTGCAGTTGCATACATTGAGGACAATGCATGGTTTAGGTATGGGGGAGGGCTTTTAGTGTAAATACATAAAATTGAGAAATCCAAAAAAATTTAAAAAATTTAAAAATCCAAAAATAGAGATAGTTTAGCTTAGTTGTCCTTCCCGCTCTTGAACTCACTACTAAAAAAATTGCAATAGACATCAGTTTCTGGTCGATGTCTTTGAACATTCCAGTCCGATGTCTTTGTCGGTGATGTCTAAAGTCCCAATTTTAGACATCGGTTTTTTGCCGATGTCTAGGAAGCTTTTAGACATCAGTATAAAGTAAACTTCTGATGTTTATATCTATTTATTTTACTTAAATTGCATCAGCCTCACTTTTATATTGTTATATTACTAATATTAGATGCAATTAAACATATTGCACACAAAGTATAATTCGACATATACATCATTTTTTGGCAAGAAAATTATGTCTAATTAAAGATTCACATTAGTAATCTGCAAGAAAAACGATGTATAATATATCATTAGACATCGATTTTAACCGATGTGTAAGTAATCATTAGACATAGCTTTTGTTGTACTTAATCGATGTATAAACAGGTATTAGACATCACTTTTAAATAGACCTTTGATGTTTAAGTGGTAATTAGACATCGATCTTCTTAGTCATAACCGTTGTCTAGGTTGTTATTAGACATCGATTTATGTATTTAAAACTAAAATTGATGTTATTTTTATATGGTTACAAATAGATCTTTATTCATAAAAATGGCACTCAGAAAAACAAAAGTGTACATAATTAGTCAAGTTGTCATACAAAAATTCAGCCCTACAATACCTATTATGTATATCCCCCAACTCACTGAAGTCAAAACCTCCCCCTATCACTGTTTCCTGACAACCTTTCCTTGTGTCCCTCTCTCAACCCGGACAGTGCCACACAACCTGATAGAAAGACCCCTGCAACGGGACCACCTCCGATGGCTGCAGTCAGACCCAAATACCCTAAGGAAGCTTAGGCACGAGGACCTTCTATCCCGACACTTCCTGAAAGCGGGCTAAACCGGCTCCCCTACTAGACGGACTATATAGCAGCTATATAGAGAGAGAAGAGAGAATTATGGTGTGTTTGATAATGAAGGAGGAGATGAGTATTTATAGGAGTTAGATGTGTAGTAGGTGGGGGTTGGTGGAGTTTGGTTGGTGAAGAGTTTGGTGAGGTTGGAAAGAAGAAGGCTGATGGCTGCTGCCTAACGGTTCTTGCACTCTTTAAATGTCCTCGAGTGAAGAATATTTGGTCGCAATATTAACCATTTAATAATCAGGTAAAAAATGCTAAAAATGCACCTTTCTTCAAAATTGTAATCATGGAGATGTAGAGATGAACTGCTCGCAGACGAACTCATGGGCTACATGGGCATTTCTTAATTTTGTAGTTTTCAATGTAATGTAGAGTGAGCTACAACCGGGAATTTATAGAATTCTAAAATTTGTGAGGGACTATAGTGTATGTGCAAAGATTGTGTTAACTGTTAAGTAGAGTGATTTCGAGAACTATTTTTTCTCATCCTACTTGATACTTGATAGACACAGGCGAGGGGAAAGATAAAACGTTGGATAGTGGTCTCACTGGATTATGTATGGTAGCACGCTCGGAAGGGGGTGAATCGATGAGTAGGGGGGATATAAGGCCAAAGGGAAGGCTAAGTTAACAGAAGCTATGGCAATGCAATTTCGTGTACTGGTGGCCATCAGACTTGATTTTGTGAATTTCAGATTTCTGGGATGTGTACATGTCTTTTTTCTTTTTTAATAAATGTCTAAAAGTCTTTGTTTGCAAAGTATCATTATTTTAAATAGAGTTAATTCCATTTTGCATCCCTTTGATTTCGGCCAACTGCATTTTTTACCCATACTTTGCATAATTGTATTATGCATTCCTTTACTAGTTTTGGCGCGACAGTTTGCACCCCTTCCGTCTATTTTAACCGTTTCCATTAAAAAGGACAGGGGTACTTTCGGAAATATAAATGCAGAATTACATATTGGTCTTTGAAGTATGACATATTTTACACATAAACCTCCATAAACAAAAAAATATGCATTTTTGCCCCTCAACAATAAATATTGTATAATTTAACCATTTTCAATGTATCTTCAAATAAAAAACAACAAAATAGATGATTTTATAATTTTTTTTTTCAGTATATCCATATTTTTTTAGAAATAATATTAATAGTAGATTGAAAATAGATGAAAAAAATTAAAATTTGATTAAGATAATTAGATCTTACAAAAATAATATGAGGAAATTCCATAAACTTTCGAATTGAATTTATAATATTACTAACTTTTTAAAATTTATTCGATTTTTTTTTGTAAAATTTCTTGAACGAAAAATTTTATTTTATAAGTTCGGGATGTTATGCTAAAATTTTTATAAAATAATCTATGTTTTTCGTTTTTTATTTGAACATATTCTAAACATTCGAAAATTCAAAAATAATATAGGAATAAATTTTGGTAAAAGGATTAAATTATTCAATTTTTATAGTTCAGAAGCAAAAATGCTTGATTTTTTAGATTAAGGGTTCATATGTAAAATGTGTAATACTTCAAGGGTCAAAATGCAATTCAACATTTTTAATTCCAAAATTACCCCTGCCATTTTTAACGTTAATGGCCAAAATAGACCTAAGGGATGCAAATTGTCCCGCCAAAATTAGTAAAGGGATGCATACTGCAATTATGCAAAGTATGGGTAAAAAATGCAGTTGGCCGAAACCAAAGGGATGCGAAATGGAATTAACTCTTTTAAATATAACATGTCGTTCTTGTTTATTTAGGTTATCGAAATTTGAGAAGCTCAAATGTATGGAGTATATGTAAAAGAAACCATATGTGCCATATCGCTTTGTATGAGCTTAACGTGAGCCCGGCCTATCCAACGGGCACGAATTTAACGATTCATAGTCATCACAAGAAAGCACTTGGAATTCTGTACCAATTGATATGTACTATAATTTTAATGAAGGACCAACTAGCTAGTTGTGATGAACAGATTGAAGAGTGTTATTGATTACAGAATAAATCTCTGTAATAATGGTATTACATGTAATATTGATAACTGAAAGTTCTCTATTTGTCAAATACATATGTATGTATAATTAAAAGAGGAACCTGGTATTTTAAGGATTTAAACAAAGGGATTTGTAATATACTAAGTTGTAACACATGACTGTTGTTTGCTTTTTAATTTAATATAGATTGTCACCCCTGTGATCAATCTACAGAATACAGATAAACCTTTTATTAGCAACAAGTTTGTGTTTGGATCTACCTCATTTTTAGTGGTGAAAGCTTGTTAGAAAGGCCAACCAATCCAATGTGGTTGTTATTAGAACAGATACAATATATATGTATTTATGTAGTGTATGAAAGACTAGTGAAAGAGCTAAAACACAATGTATATCTACAACACTTCTTGTTGGATTGAAACTGAATGAAAGAGTACAAGATTAAATAGGAAAACAGAAAGGTTCAGAACCTTAAACACAGGCACAAAACATGGGCCAAAAACAGCCTTCTAGAAACACTCTGTGACACCACCACTCACTCGACAAAATACAGAATAAAAGGCACTAGTGCTTTGACTAATACCACAGCCACATAAAGAAATAAAGCAAGTTTTAAATTAAACATTCAACAATTACCCCCGTAATTTCAAACTTGTCCAAGCAAATTTTTCATCCCCAGAAGCTTTCTCATTCTGTCAAACTTGACAGCAAACAGGGCTTTCGTCAGTGTATCAGCCCTCTAAATTTCGCTAGGAATGTGCTTAACTACAATCTCCCCACGCTCCACACATTCTCTTATAAAATGGTAGCGTATATCGATGTGCTTGCTACGTCCATGAAACATCGGATTCTTGGCTAAATCATTCGCTGATTTGTTGTCTATGTAAATTACCACTGGATCAATTGCTTCTTTTACAATCTACATCAACACATTCCGTAACCATATTGCCTGGCAAGCCGCCGCCGTGGCAGCCATAAACTCCGCCTCGCATGAAGATAATGCCACACATCGCTGCTTTTGTGAAACCCACGTAACCAAGCTCTCATTCAGGTAAAATGCCATCCCCCCCGTGCTTCTCCTGTCATCAACATGTCCAGAGAGATCACTATCTGAATATCCAGTTAGAACATTGTTGCTGCTATCTATTGAATACACAAGTCCATACTCTAATGTCCCTTGTATATAGCGCAGTATCCTTTTTGCCGCATTCAAGTGTAACACAGTTGGTCGCTCCTTGTATCTACTCACAATACCCACCGAGTAAGCAACATCTGGTCTTGTGTGCACGAGATATCTCAAACCTCCTACCATACTTTTGAACATGGTAGGATCAACAGGAGTGCCATTTTCATCCTTGTTAATTTGTAGCTTCGGATCCATGGGAAATTTGGTTGGATTGCATCCCGCCATACCTACCCTTTCAATAACCTTGCGAGCATATCCTGATTGTTTCAGCTGAATGTAATCATCTCCTTGCTTCACCTCAATTCCCAAATAGTAAGAGAGTTTTCCCATATCACTCATATCAAACTTGCCGCTCATTTGTTTCTTGAAACTCGTAATCACACTCACATTTGTTCCAGTGACAAGAAGGTCGTCCACATATACCCCAACTATTAAAGATTCTTCGTCCATGCGCTTGGTGTACACGGCATGTTCATATGGACATCTCATAAAACCCAAGCTTTCTAAACAACTGTTTAACTTAGCGTACCACGCTCGTGGAGCCTGCCTCAAACCGTATAAAGCTTTAGTCAATCTGTACACTAGGTTCTCTTGTCCTTCCTTTATAAATCCTTCAGGTTGAGTCACGTAAACTTCTTCTTTAATATCACCATTCAGAAACGCTGTTTTCACATCTAAGTGATGAACTTCCCACGAATTCTTTGCAGCTAGAGCCAATAGTAAACGCACCGTTTCCAGCCTGGTGACGGGTGCGAAAATCTCCTCAAAATCAACCCCTTTCTCCTGTACATACCCTTTGGCAACCAAGCGCGCCTTGTATTTCACGATGTTTTCGTCAGCATCTTTCTTAATTTTGTAAATCCATTTTAGACCAATTGCTTTGTGCCCAGGAGGCAGTTCAGTGAGCTTCCAAGTCCCATTATTTTCGATAGACTCCATCTCCAACTTCATAGCTTGCTTCCAGACCCGTTCCTTTACAGCATGTCTGAACGAATTTGGTTCATCAATTCCCATAAGCATCAATTCGTCTTCTAACTCTATCTCCTCCGTGGCATTGTATATGTCTGTGATTGATCTGAAGCGCTTTGGTGTGGTGCTGTCATCATATCGTTCCTCATCTGAACTGTTCTCTCTTGACGTCGATCTAGGTGTTGTCACTTCACCCTTATCCATACCATTTTGAGGTGAATATGACTGCCCCATACTCTCTGTTTCTGTCGAGTGAAGATCACGTACAATAAATGATTCCTCTTGAGAAATTTCCACTTCCTTCTCGGTATCCCAAGACCAACATTTTGTTTCTTCAAATACCACGTCTCTACTAATATATATCCTTTTGCTGTTAGGATCGTACAGCCTGTATCCTTTGGTTCCTGGTTCCTTGCCTAAGTTGATCACCTGAATACTTCGATCGTCCAACTTCATTACTTGATTTCCTGGGGTTCTCATGTGAACCAGACAGCCAAAAACCCGAATGTGACCAATGTCAGGTTTCATTCCGGTCCAGGTCTCATAAGGTGTCTCTCCCGTTAGAGCACGAGTGGGCAATCTGTTCAGGACATACACTGAGTGGCGAACTGCTTCAGCCCACAACACTGGAGGTAATTTCATTTGCTTCATGTAGCTTCTTGCCATCTCCACGACAGTTCGATTTCTCCTCTCGACCACGCCATTCTGTTGAGGTGTGTACGGAGTCGTAAAGTGCCTAGTAATTCCAACTTGTTCACAATAAGATTTAAAATCATTAGACATGAACTCTCCCCCTCTGTCCGTTCGAAAAACTCTTATCTTCTCCTCACGGCCCTTTTCAACCATAACATGAAATTTATTGAAAACTCCCAATGCCTCATCCTTGCTTTTAATCAAGTATATCCACATCACTCTACTAAAATCATCAACCAATAAGAAAAAATAACGATTACCAGCAGCAGTAGATGGCGAGATCGGTCCACAAAGGTCTCCATGAATTAGTTCCAGCTTTTGGCTTGCACTGTATTGTGCTCGAGTTGGTATGGCCTTCCTTGTTTTCTTGGCCATCAAACACCCATTGCACACCCCCTTTGGCTGAACGATTTTCGGGAAACCAGCTACCATTTCATTTTTTGACATCAAAATCATGGCTTGAAAATTAACATGTCCCAATCTTGAGTGCCACAACCACGCATTTTCCTCTGATTTTGACAAAAGACACGTTTGCTTGCGACTCTTGATGATAATTTTGTAAAGCCTATTTGATGACCGCTTCACCTTCATGAGTAACTTTCCTTGATCATCATGCACCCACAACATATCTCCATTAAGTACTACTCGATTTCCTTCTTCAGAGATTTGACCAAGACTTATTATGTTGTTTCGAAGATTTGGTATATAATACACATCCCTGAGTATCCTCTCTTCCCCGTTTTTGCAGTTGAAAATGATTGATCCCTTTCCTTCAATGTTTACGGTTGATCCATCACCAAAGCGTACTTGCCCCGTCACCTTATCATCAATTGTGTTAAATTTTGATTTTTGTCCTGTCATATGGTTGCTCGCCCCATTGTCCAGATACCACACATCTGATTCACTTTCTTCTTCAATGTTGTTGTTCACGAATTTTGGCGTAGCTTTTCCTTCGTTATTTGCCAACTGATGTTCTTCATCCTTTTCAAGTTTTGCCATCAGTAAACCTGGTTCCTCATCTTCTATCTGCGAGAAATTGACTTCTTGCCTCTGTTTCTTCCCTCGACGTTGTCTTTTACACTCCGCAGCAAAATGACCGTATCCTCCACAACAGAAACATCTTACACGACTCTTGTCCCTCACTGTACGTCCCTTGAATCCAGTTGAATCATCGGTTCCACGACCTGTCTTCCTCAACCATTCCTCTCTGGTTAGAAGCAGTTTTCCTTCTTTATTTTCCTTTTTCTTCCATTCCTCTTCTGTCAGTAACAATTGTTCTCCTATGTCAGGTATTTGTCCCTTCAGCTTTTCTTCATGAGTGACGCCCTTTATTCTCTCTTCGTGTGCCTTTAGAGAACCGATCACCTCTTCCACAGACATAGTATCAAGGTTACCAAACTGTTCCAATGCTGATGCTATATGGAGGAACTTGTGGGGAACAGCTCGTAGGATTTTCTTTACAACATACGATTCTTTAATCTCTTCTCCAAGTGCCCGAATGTTGGACACAATTCCATTGATTTTCATATAAAAATCATCGAGTTGGTCCGTGTCTCTCATGCAAACTGCCTCAAACTCTGCTCTCAGTGTTTGGACTTTTGCTGTCTTAACTTTCTCTGCTCCTTGACTCATTGTTTTGATTGCCTCCCATGCCTCCTTGGCAGTCTTTTTCTCAGCCAAAGATAACAGCACATCCTCCGATATTCCCTGATAGATCATTGCTAATGCAACCTTATCTATTTTACCATCAATTGATGCCTTCGGATCAGTGGCCTCAACCGCTTCCCAGACTCCATGAGCTTGCATATACACTCTCATTTTCAATGACCATGCTGTATAGTTTCCCTTTGTCAGCATCGGGTAACTCAGTCCTATAGACCCTCCTTTCAGCTTGGTTGCATCCATTGTTGCCATTGATATAAACCTCCGTGCGGATTATAGCTCTGATACCAAATTATTAGAACAGACACAATATATATGTATTTATGTAGTGTATGAAAGACTAGTGAAAGAGCTAAAACACAATGTATATCTACAACACTTCTTGTTGAATTGAAACTGAATGAAAGAGTACAAGATTTAAATAGGAAAACAGAAAGGTTCAGAACCTTAAACACAGGTACAAAACATGGGCCAAAAACAGCCTCCTAGAAACACTTTGTGACACCACCACTAAGACCAAATACAGAATAAAAGGCACTATTGCTTTGATTAATACCACAGCCACATAAAGAAATAAAGCAAGTTTTAAATTAAACATTCAACAGTTGTTCCATACTTCCATGTGACACACACACTTCTTAGTTACTGTATGATGAGCGGGTACAATCTAAAAGAATGGGGAGGATATGTGACTTCACAAACCCAATTATGTACATTATTATATCAACCATTTCAATTTTCTTGAACACCTACTTAGCCACTAGCTATTTGGGTCTCTATGCATGGATTAGTTTAAGCCTTTTGGATTAGTAGCTACTATCTCTTTTACCTGTCATTTGAATATTAATTAGTTTTTTGATCTTTTGTGATTGTATCTTCTAGTCTTGCTTTTTGATCTCTACTTTGTTGGTTTTTGTGAAGCAGGATTTTTTGTCATCTGGGTTGGCCTTACAAAATTACCTGCCACTTGTGACACTATTTCTGCAATTACATTATTTTTCTTGAGATACAACTGAAATTATATTAGGTTATTAACTGTGTTAGTAGGTGGCTTGTGAATCTAGTGGAGAAAATAGCTGAGGTTATTAAAATAGTGGTTGGAATGTAGGTCTGCATTCACGAGGATATTGGCTTGTCACAAGAAATCCATTACCTTAAGGTGACAATTTTGGTTGGTTGTATGACCCTGATGGTATATTTGTATCTTTTGAAATGGTCTTCTTCTTAGTATTTGCAATTACTAGTTCCGAAAACTTAGCTTTTGAAATTTTGCAATGAATCAATCTGCAGCAGACTGGGATCGCGGAACAGCAGTTGCAGTTTCAAAGGATAAGAATGGGATTGATCAGGTGTTACTCCACAACAATCGAGGTGCTTCAGCACAGGTCAAATCTTCTTAACTTTAAACACAATAAATGGTGATCAGTTTAAGTTCCTTATACAAACCAGACATACTAAGTATATCTCACTTTGAAATAGGGTCTGAGAAGGGTAAGTTGTACGCAAACCTTATCCACTACTCTGGTTAAAACTCAGATTTCCATGTTTACCCATACAGTTGTATGTCAATGATAATACTCCATTGACTAGAGTGCAAGTTATATACGTGCTAGGAACTGTATGTCACTTTATATGTTATATTCAAAATTTTATCTTCAGACTTCAATGTTGGAACAAGTTGTAAGAAACCGCACGTCTGATTCTGGGACGATTGGATAATCAATCAACAAAACTATTTAACTTTTCTCTGATTCATTTATTCAGGTTAGTTTACATGGAGGACAAGTTCTTTCATGGAGAAACGAACGAGGAGAAGAGTTACTGTTCACAAGTAGTAAGGTTTATTATTTTGATCCCTAACCTTGCTTTTGACAATTTCCGAGATGCTACTTGTATCAAATGCTTCATGACTAACCTTCATGGATAACTTTCTTGATAATTCCCTAATACGATAATAAATTTTAAAATAAAACACAAAATTGTAGTATCATTGTTGGTATATTAACTCTATGAAGATCTAGTGGAGGTTGAATGATTGATAAAACATTGTGTTCCAGGATATTCCATGAGGACATAATGAGTTATCATATTAAGTTCTGATTATTCAAGACTTTGTATTGATATCTTATGATTTCCTGCTATTTTGGACTGGCAAAGTAAGTTGTTTTAATGTCGTTTCTCATTTTATTGGCTTCTGGTTAATTTAGGCAATCTTCAAACCACCAACTGCTGTAAGAGGAGGAATTCCAATATGTTTTCCTCAGGTAACTCTATGCATATTTAAAATATAAAGACACTGTTTGTTAAGACACAGTTTTCTGATTTTGTGATATTTCTGAAGTTCTGGAACCGTGGTGCACTTGAGCAAAATGGGTTTGCAAGGAACAAGATTTGGGTGTTTGATGAAAGCCCTCCTCCTCTGCCACCTAGTGACTCCAACGGGAAAGCATATGTTGACTTGCTACTTAAACCATCTGAAGAAGATCTAAAGGCCTGGCCTCACAGGTATGATCATGTGTAAAGGGTTTTTTTTATTCGATTAAAATTGTAACCTCATTATCTATAATCTCTAGTTTTGAATTCCGTCTGAGAGTGTCTCTGGCTTATGATGGGAGACTCTCCTTGATATCACGCATCAGAAATATCAATTGCAAGCCATTCAGTTTCTCATTCGCACATCGCTCGTACTTCTCCGTATCTGACATCAGGTATTGTGTGATCAGGGTCACTGTCTTTAAATCAGTAACCAGATTAATACTTTTGCTATGTAGCAAGAAGATGTTGTCAGTAACGAAAAAACTATGCTCATGTAAAAAACCAAGCCGCTCGTGTCTTGATTAGCAAAGCGGCATCTTACATTTAAAGATTTATATCGACAGTGAAGTGAGGGTAGAGGGCCTGGAGACTCTCGACTATCTTGACAATCTATGCAATAAAGAGCGTTTCACAGAGCAAGGAGATGCCCTGACATTTGAATCTGAGGTGCGCCAACTGTTGATAGCTACTATTTCACTGGCTAGATAGATAATTGATATAGCCACATAGTGTACCCCATATAAATCCATTTTAGTACCTTATGCATGTGTAGTAATATTAGCACCTAAAATCTTTGGTAAGACCTTAAAAATTTGCTTATACTTGTTAAGTGTAGGTGGATCGTGTTTATCTTAGTTCTGGAAGTGTTATAGCAGTTTTCGATCACGAGAAGAAACGAACATTTGTGATCAGAAAAGAGGGACTTCCAGACGTTGGTAAGTATCCATTTAGATGATACAAAAAATATTTAAAAATAGTATACACACACTGTTAGAATTACTACAAACTTCTCAAGTCTTAACCGTGATCACAATCATACAGTGGTCTGGAACCCGTGGGAGAAAAAGGCCAAAGCCATAGTAGATTTAGGAGATGAAGAGTACAAGCAAATGCTATGTGTTGACGGGGCAGCAGTTGAGAGGCCAATAGCCTTGAAACCAGGTGAGGAGTGGACAGGCCGGTTGGAGCTGTCTGTCATGCCTTCAATATAGTTACTCCGGTTACTTCAATTGTCAGGACTTAAATTAGTAAATAACTTGATGATCTCTCTGTGTTATCAATATATCCAATTGTAAAAGTTCAATGTACTAGAATAAGGAGAGGCACATAACATTACAGTCAACTAAAAGTGTAAAGAAAGAAAACAGAAATCCAAAAAAAAAAAAAAAAAAAAAGGAATATCAGAGCCAGGTTTCGATCCTGGGACCTGTGGGTTATGGGCCCACCACGCTTCCGCTGCGCCACTCTGATTTGTTGTCTACTCTCGCCTAAAATTTTATATGACAATAGATTCTAATATTTTATCACATGCTAACTTTGGAAAGTGACATCAGTTTTCCAAAAGCATAAAAAGTATGAGGGTAAAAATTTGTCCATTTAACTTTTTGGTGCATCTGCTGCAATGTGAATGAAATAATAATGGCTAATCACTAAAATCATATCTAATAATTAGATGCTGTGATGATTCAAAGCACATTCCTCCTGTTTTTGGATTCTTTAATAGGCCTGAATTGAGTTCTCTCTATATATAGGGGTGTTTGGCTAACCATATAAGTTAACTTATATGGCCAAAGTCCGTTTCAACTTATTTTGTAGTGTTTGGCAAAATAAGTGAACGAACTTATTAACAACTTATATGGGATAAGTTGAATGTTAAGAAATCCTAACATTCAACTTTCAACTTATTCTTATTTCTCGATACACGCAATATTCTTATCCTTTAAATCTTCAAAATCATATATATTTTGAGCCGTTCATTAAAAAATTGATATGTATACATCAAATTTCTCTACTCATCGAGATCTATCCATTGATATCCACTTATATATATTAAAAAACAAATATTTTGAAAATATTTAAAAAAGTTAACTTATAAGTTCTGATTTACCAAACACTCTACTGACTTATAATTTTTTATTTACCAAACACTCTATTGACTTATAAGTTCTGATTTACTTATCACTTATATGACACTTATCACTTTAAGCTATAAGTTACTTATTTTAAGGTAACCCAAACGGGCACATAGACTCAAAAAGAACTCAATTTTCTCTAGGTTATGTAAAAATCACAAGTGATTATTATATTTAAACTGAAAAAGAAAAAGAAATATTCGCACATTCTTGAAAAATGTACAAAAATGTGTTTTTTTCTTTGTTAGTTAAATACACTTCTCTTGTTTTTGACATAAATCGACTTCAACATTCTATAAAAAGACTGAAAAAGATACCACTCTAACAATAGGTGTTGATAATTACCAAAAAATATTTGTATATGATATAATTCACGTTAAAAAATAATATCTCATATATATATGTAAGAGCATAAAAGATTTAATAATGAATATTCAAATATTTCTTTTGTGCACTTGATATAGGGAAGAGCACGGTTCGGTTCGGGGCGGTTTTGTCCCGAAATCGCATGTCTTCGATTTTAGAAATTGACAACCGTAATCGAACTATCGGTTTCAGTGCCCCGAACTTGAATCCGAAATCACATGTCTTCGGTTTTAAAAATTGACAATCGCAACCGAACATCGGTTTCAGTTTTGGTTTTAAAAAGTTCGGTTCGAATTTTAACGATTCGATTTCGGTTATAAACTGAATGAAAAAATTATATTCAAAATATAATATATTTATTTCCGTGATGCAACACAAGTCGAGTGCAAAAAAGTCATAATGGCAAACCTTCGGGCGGACAGCTTTGATAAATGAAGGTCTCACAGGCGGGCCAAAAATTTTAATTTGAGAAGATTGAAGACCTGCTTTTAGTGCCCTTTTTGCCACCTCATTAGTTGGACAATAACATCTCATTATCACCTTATGAAATCTATACATTTTTTTTTTTTTTTTGAGGGGAAAGAGATTTATATATTAAAACACGAGGGACAGTTTGTCCATTAGTACAAGATGAGAAATTTCTCTGGGGAGATGGCTATCCCAAACTTGATCAGTACTAGGAGGAAAGAGTCTTGCTAGAGTATGCGCTACTCCGTTGCCACCTCTTCTAACATGCATCCATGAGATAAATTCAAAATTAGAGCTTGCTTGCAGTACATCTTCCAGCAAGGAGTCCAAATAGGTGAAGTAGATTGTGTTCTTGGAAAGACGGTTAGTCAAAATTTGGCAATCCGTTTCCACAATAATGTTTGTTAAGCCATATCCATGGGCTAGTTCCATACCAAACAAAAGGGCTTTGCTCTCTGCAATCACAGGTGGCCATCGACCTCTGGTCCTTCTTGATCCTGCAAAAAGTGCATCTCCTGCGGCGTTCCTGGCGACAACACCAAGGCCTATCCAGCCTCCTGTGTCTAAGGATGCATCACAATTGATCTTGATGAGATCTGAAGGAGGTGCTTTCCAAGTGCTGGAGGATTGGGGGGAGGTTCTGCTAGTGCGACCATAGATCTTTAGGTTGTATTTGTTGAAATCTTCCACGAGGCGCTTGACTCGTTCCACAAGAATCTGATGTGGAGTTTCTTTGTTATTGAAGATCATGTCATTTCTTCTGTTCCAAATAGTCCACATAAGCGTTGAGGCCAGTTGCTTCTTTCTCTCAGGTTTTTTACTCCATGAGTCGAGGAGAGTTTTGAAATCATTCACTTCTTCATTGCTGCGAAGATCCTCACATCCACATTCTTTCCATAAATCACTCACCGAACGACAATTAAAGAGAACGTGACTGATTGTTTCTGATTGGCCAGGGCACCAAGGGCAGTCATCACTTTCCAAAATATGCCGTTGCTTCAGGAGGGCTCTTACTGGGAGAGAACCTGTGCAGATTCTCCAAAGACAGTGACGGACTTTTGGGGTTGTTTTTAAACGCCAAATATCCATCCAGGCCCGATGCACATTGCCAAAGTTGCATGACTTGCCCAGCATGTAGGCTGTTTTTACCGTGTAGTTTCCGTCCTCGGATGGAACCCACTTCAAGCTATCTCTTGGATAACGGATGCTCAGGGGAATGGCCATAATACAGTTGACGTCTCTCTCATTAAAGATCTCCAAGAGCAGGTCGTGTTTCCATTCACCTTTGTCGAAATCAATGAGATCACGAACTTGATGGACAGTGTTGTTTTTTGTGGTTGTAATGAAGTTTCCCTGATTATCTGGGACCCAAGGGTCCTCCCAGATGTTGATGTTGCATCCGTTACCTACCCTCCAGCACATCCCTTCTTTAACTAGGGATTTGGCTCCCCAAATGCTCCTCCACGCGTAGCTTCCAGCCAAGCCCAGGTAGGAGTTCAAAAAATCGCTGTTCGGGTAGTACTTACTACGAAAGACTCGACCAAAAAGAGATTCAGGTTCCCTAATTAATCTCCAGCCTTGCTTTCCAAGCAGTGCCGAATTGAACACATTCAAGTCTCGAAAGCCAAGTCCCCCTATGCACTTCGGGTTGCACAGAGAATCCCAGCTTTTCCAGTTGATTTTGCACCTTGACTCAGACTGGCCCCACCAAAATTTTCTCATCATGCATATGATTTCTTCGATCACTCCAGTTGGAATTTTGTAGATGCCCATTAAGTAAGTTGGTATTGCTTGAATCACAGATTTGATCATGATTTCTTTCCCTGCTCGAGAGAGGAGTTTTTCCTTCCACCCCTGAAGCTTCTTCCATATTCTGTCCTTTAAAGCCGCAAATATCGCCTTCTTTGATCTTCCTATGATCGTTGGGACACCCAGGTATTTTGTGTGCTCATCGACCAACTTCATTTTCAAGAAACCAGTCAGTTCTTCCTTCATAGACTCCGCCACACCTTTGCTAAAGGACACCTCCGATTTATCGTAATTAATTTTTTGTCCGGAAGCTGCTTCGTAAATGTTGAGGATGTCAACTATCTTTGAGCATTCCGATCGGTTGGCTCTAGCAAATAGTAAGCTATCATCTGCGAAAAATAGGTGGGAAATTATTGGACCATTTCTGCTTGCTCTGGCTCCGTGAATTTCCCCTTCAGCTTTTGCATTATTCAGGAGACCTGAGAAGGCATCAGCAATCATAATAAAAAGATATGGTGATAGTGGATCTCCTTGTCGGAGGCCACGAGTCGGATTTACCGTACCACAAACCTCTCCATTTATGATGAAGGAATATGAGACCGTAGATACACAATTCATTGTCACCTTGATCCAATTTTCTGCGAATCCCATCTTCTTTAACAGTTTTCCCAGAAAAATCCATTCTACTCTATCGTAGGCTTTGCTCATGTCTAATTTTAGAGCAATTGTCCCTTTGCGACTTCTGCTTCTTTTCTTCATTGTGTGGAAAAGCTCAAGAGCAATGAGCGCATTGTCTGTGATCAATCTACCCGGAATAAAAGCACTTTGGTTTTCAGATATTACTTTAGGCATGATTAACCTCAGTCTTCTAGCAATGGCTTTAGTGGCTATTTTTAGTAAGACATTGCATAAGGCTATAGGCCGAAATTCTGACATCTGCTTGGGAGACTTGACCTTTGGGATCAGCACAATGTTCGTCTTGTTTACAGACTCAGGAGATTGGAGGCCATGAAGGATGTTACAGACGTGACTGGTAACTTCATCACCAATGATATTCCAGAATTTCTGATAGAAGACAGCATGCACTCCGTCTGGACCCGGGGCTTTACAGGGATGCATCTCAGAAATTGTTTCGAACACCTCATCTTTAGTAAATGGCTTGAGAAGATAGTCATTGTCCTCCTGGAAGATCACTGTTTGCACAGCCTCAAGTACCTTGTTGCAATCTGCATCTGCGGGACCTGAGGAGGTGAACATATTCTCATAATATTCCTGAGTGATAGCCTCCAGTTCTTCATCTTCCGTGCACCAGATTCCATTCTTGTCGAAGAGGCCTTTTATCTCATTCCGTTTCCTTCTTTGGGAGGCTTTGTGATGAAAGTATTTTGTATTTTTGTCCCCATCCTTGATTTCAGCTGATCTGGACCTAATATACCAGTACGCTTCTTGCTTTTCATATAACTCATCTAGCTTCTTTTCAATCGCAGCACATTTTGCAATGTTGTCCTCCGTGATTTCTGAATGTTGTGCTTCCTTAAGCTCTTTCTCTGTCTCCTTGATTTTTTTCCTAAAGTCAGAAAGTTGGTCTCCACTCCAGCATTTTAAAGAGTTTAACATCATGTCAAGTCTTTCCACAATGTGCCCTCCCTCAGAATTTGTCTATACTTGTTTCACCACATTGATGCAATCCTCATCAAGAAGCCAGGCTGTTTCAAATTTGAAGGATTTCTTGCCTCGGTTCCGTTTTCTCCTGGGTCTCTTTTGTCGCATCAAAATTGGAGTATGGTCAGACTTATATCGGACCAAGTGTTCAACCATTGCCTCTGGGAATAAACTGGTCCATTCTGCATTTCCACAATACCTGTCAAGTCTTTCCCGGACCATTGATGTACTAGACCGCCCTCGTTCCCAAGTGAACCACTGTCCTACATAGCCTAGGTCTCTCAGGTTGCAGGCATCTAGCGTTTCTTGAAAACCATGAGTTTCTCGTCTTTCGCTTATGACACCCCCTTCTTTTTCGTCATGACTCAGAATTTCGTTGAAGTCCCCACCAAAAAGGATAGGACCCTGAAAGTTCTCCTTAATGTCTCGCATAAGACGCCAAGTTTTGTGTTTGTCTGGGGTTCCAGGCCAACCATAGATCCCCGCAAACCTCCATGAAATATTATCTCTATGAACATCCCCACAAATGTGGTTTTGTGAGAAAGATACCAAAGAAAAGGAAATATTTTCGCTATTCCAGTACATACATAATCCTCCAGATTTTCCGATACTGCTCACTCCTATGGCACAGTCAAATCCTAACTTGCTCTTGATTCTCTCCGAGTCCCCTTTGTTGATCATGGTTTCGGACAGGAACAGCAAATCAGGGGCTAGCTCATTGCACCACTTACGCAGTGCGCTAACTGTTCGGGGGTTGCCAATTCCCCGACAGTTCCAGCATATAATTTTCATTGTCTTTCGCGGGGTTGGTTGTTACCAACGCCCGCTACTGTCAAAGGGTCACCATTTGGTAGAGAAATATTGTCATATTTGACCTTTTTCTCCCCTTTAGTGTTAACAACATCCGTGTCTCCCCGTACTGCTTCAGAACAATGGAGATTTCTTTTTTTGTTCCCATCCTGATCTGTAGTTTCCGTGCCGTCTCTGTTATGTTGCATGGTGTCATTCGCATTTCTGTTCGGAATTTCTCGTGTTTGTCTTTTCCATTTTGTTGTTGGCTTTATTTGGTTGATCAGAAAATTTTCAAGAGTATCATTAGTGGTAAGATCGAGTTCAGGCTGCATTGGGGTTTGGTGCTCCCCCACGATTTGTCTGCTACTATCACTTGCTGTATGTGCTGCAGAAAGAGGACCTGGGGCTTGTGTATTTTGTATTTCTTTATTAGCCTCCCACGTGAGTTCTCTAGCATGCGCATCAGTTTCTTTCTCCTTCTTTTTGTTGGTCTCCCACGTGATGCCTGTGGCGTGCAACTCAGTTACTTTCTCCTTTTTATTTAATAATACTGACATGTCATTGGAATCTTTCCTGATTTCAAGATAGGTCTCTTCTTCTCCGATCTCGATCAAGGAGACTTCACCGGAATGCTCAGTATTCTGATCATCTGTCATCTTCTGATCATCTGTCATCTTCTCCGAAGCTTCATCCTGAGTGAGCATCTTTATTGGGCTCGCGCACCATTTCTGGTCATGCCCCATGCGACCGCACTTGAAACACATGTATGGAAGTCTTTCGTATCTGAACTTAATCCATCGCTTCTGGCCCTCATACATGACTGTTATGCCAGGGGAAAGGGGGTTATTTATGCATGTCTCCACTTTGAATTTGGCATGCCCTCGAGCTATGATCTTTGCAGGAGTTTCCTCTGGGGTGAGGAGTACTTTGCCAACCGCTTTTGCCATCTTCTGAATGTTCTTCTCTGTCACCATCTTGACTGGGATGTCTAAAGCTCTTACCCACAACTGCACCTTGTTTAACACTTCTGTCCAGTCTTTTTGTATTTCCATGATCGATCCAATCACTAATATTCCGTTATTTAGGAACCATGGAGCTTTTTCAGTGATTTTCTTCGTATGAACCTTCTCTTGAAAGGAGAAGATTAGGATGCAAGAATCCTTTAGTTTCTCTTTGATTTTTACTGACCATTTATTTGCTTCGATTTCCCATACTCTGCTCATAATAGTTTTGATAAGTTTCCTGTTGAACTTTCGATTTGACCACAATCATGTATAAGCGCATACAACATTAAAATTTAAATTTACCTTGAAAAATATTATGAAGTAAGCTAAATATGTTGTAGAGAATACCATGTAGGATGACAGGTGCTTAAGTCCGTATAGTAAATACTATTTTATCTGTTGCAAATATTACATTACAGCAACAATGAGACAGTTATATATATTAACAAGAACAGACAATTATACCAAATTAACAAAACAAACACAAAGGTCGAAACACTAGAATAATTAGAGACTGTAAATAACAAGAAAAGTAAGAAAACTTATCTCTCACATAAGTTTTAGCAAAACCAAAACTAATCAGAGAGAGAACAACAGCTGAGTCGCCAAGCCCTACGAGAAGGCTTGGCTGTTCTTGAAGAGAATATTGCCCCACTTACGCTGTGTTGGGTTGCAACAATATCACTTTCAGGATGAAACATCACCGATCAATTCGTTCACAGACACGGCAATGATCAATAGCGACCCGCACCTCAATTTGCCAAAGAACTGTGTATATATCTATATGTATGATTGAGAGAGAGAGAGAGAGAGAGAGAGAGAGAGAGAGAGAGAGAGAGAGAGGAAGAAGAAGAGAACTGGGGTTTCTCTCACTTATTTATCGTAAGCGTGTGTATAAACGTTATCTTTTGTATATCTCATATATAAAGATAAAACCGTTACATATACACCATTAAAAGGAAAAATATTAATATTAAGAGTATTTATACAATATGTCCCAAATTAGTAGTGTCTTTATGAATATGTTCTATTTTAAATCAATATTATAAATATGTCCTATAATTAATATTTAACTCATATATAAGTTATATACATATAATTACATATATTTATACTTATTAAGACTATAATACCCCCCTCTCCCCTCCTGGCCCCGCAGGGCCACAACCCAGGCGATAATAATTATATTAACACAAACAGCATAAGTAAATATATAAAGAACTAGTATTGACATAGAGAAGACACCCAGGCGGTAAAAAGACGTGTGTACACTGTACAGACCTCATGACCATCACTACTGCAAACTTCCCAGTCATTTAGATGTTTAATTGAAGCATGTGAATTCGAATCAATATACACCAAAAAAATGGCACACCTGCACCAGATTTAATGCTTTAGTTGCTTATGATCAAAGCAAATTACATGACTACCATATTACCAGAAACTATTATTTTGTACTTGTAATATTAAAGGAGCCTCACCAAAATAATATTTGATTCAATAAGAAGTTTCTAGTTGTACCTGTAGTGGAGCTTTAACTCCGCCACTCGTTACAAGCTGCTGTAGGGATTCAGCCTATGGCACATAAGCTTCTAGAGGTGTTTGGAGGACAAAAATGTCTTTTAATGATATAAAGTTAGTAAGTTAATCATGATTAAATTAAAAAATAGGACATCTTAGTAAAATGGGACATATTTATAATTAAAATTAAAAATAGGACATATTCATAAACAACCTTTTCAAATGGGACATATTAAAAAAAACCCTAATATTAATTATGATTTAATCCATTAATAGCTTCAGATTTAGAGGCCCGTCAAAATTTAACCTCTGGCCCATAGTAGATAGGTCCATTCAAATTTTAACCCAATCCAGCTATTAAAATAAATCAATAATCAATTTTAAAATCAGATTGCACATCATGGGCATGAAAACTTCTTCATGGGCATGAAACGTTTCTGACCAATCAAGTGTACATTCATGGCCATGAAAACTTCCTCATAGGCATGAAACATTTCTGAATATCTCATCTCTTTTAATGCCTCTTCATGGTCATGAAATATATATCATGGCCATGATTTTCATCTACAACCTGATTCTTCCTCTTAATATCAAATCAATGTGGGTTCAAGTTTTTTCAACTAAAACAACCCACATTACCCATTTCAAATATCCTTCTTTCAACTCAGTTTATCTATGGATTTCACTAAGAAAACATCTTAGATCCAAACATGAAAGTTTAAGTCCTCATTACAAGGAACAACTTCCAATAGTTAGTTTCCGGAAATTTCATCAAGAACATATTTAAAATATGCCTCAAACTTTTCATTTTCTAACAATCTCCCACAAATCCATACAGACATGCATATCAGTTCTCATCATGATTTTTTTTAGAGTCGGTACCCTTCCGGGTTTGAACCCTCCTAAGTCCTCTACTTCGATGGTTACCAGATATAGATGGAATATTTCACCTTGAATCTCTATCCGTTTGTTGTAACCACACTCCATAGACGATGACAAGTCAAAGGCTATGGTGCTGATCTACAACTTTGAGACGTTAATGGTCATGTCTCGATCCTGTTCATCGAATGCTTCAAGGAATAACCCTTTCCTCTAATTGCAACCACACAATTACATTCGCTTAGCTGGGCATCTCCAGAGATGTACTGCTAGCATCTCGTCCTATGACTTGACCCCATTCAGAGTTCAATTAACTCTTGTTATACTTACAGTAATAGTACCTTTTAGGTTTACAGGGGATAGACTCAGATACATGAGTATCTCAGTATATAGTAAATGTACTACCAATTCACCCTTACAACTTGTTATTACCACATTGAATACACTTTCAAGGGATCTCCTCTCATGTGTATTGGGTTCCCATTGTAGATGAATCATTATGGGCTATCAGTCCCATCCCCAACCTAGACTTAAGGACTACAGCATGCTCAAGTCTGTTAGTCAAAGAATCAGCTAGGTTATCTTGAGTTCCAATAAACTCAATAGTTATGATCCTTTCAGACATTAGACCCTTTATAGACTTCAGTCTAACTTGGATATGTCTCTTTGTTTTCACATTATACTTCTTGTTGTTAATCTTGTCGATAGTTGTACGGCTATCACAATGAACAGCAAAAGCAGGAAGTGGTCGGCTTACTATAGGTAACACTGACATAAGTCCATGTAACCATTCAGCCTCCGTCCCCGTGGCATCTAATGCACACAACTCAGCCTCAGAAGTAGACCGAGTTATAACAGTCAGTCTAGAAGACTTCCAAGATACTACTCCACCCGCAAGGGTAAACAAATATCCAGTCACTCCATTGGAACCAGACTTCTTAGCTATCCAACTTGCATCACTATATCCCTCTAGCACTCCAGGAAACCTCCTGTTAGGAATATTTCATAAGTTGTGATGTTTAGAATAGAATTTTGCTTATACTTCTTGTAAATCCTGATCTTATAAAGGATTTAGCACTTTTTATAGGATATATGCGTTAGACAGTAATCTGTAGAGTTTAGTCAGGAACAGCAGTGCATCAAGGACTACATGTCAGGAACTGAGATCAAATCCTGATACGCCAAGTCAAATACTGATGGATGTCGAATCCTGATGCAAGGTGGAATCCTGATATCAGTCGTGTTACTGATGATGTCATTATGGATGCTACAGAAACTGGCAAGTGCTATAAAACAGGATCGTTGTTTGAAGAACAAGCAAGAAGATATCATGAAGGAAATAATTTTCTATTGATGGAAACTATCAACTGGACGGCAGAACATTGTCATGTATAGATCATTACTTTCTGTTATTAGTTGATATGTAGCATTATAAATACTCTCTATATCATTGTAAAAGAGTGGATTTTTGAGTACATATCGTGTGAAGCTCTGTATAAGGTTTGCATTCGAGAGTTCGAAACAAACAGAGAGAGATATTTGTATTGTCAGCAGCTGCTAAAGGTATTGTACACCTTTGGTAGAGTTTGTATTTGATTTATTTAATACAAACAAAGTTTGATTCATTCGTTTGTTCTTGTTCATCTAATCAAGCAAAAATCAGACACGATTATATAACTTGTATTCAACCCCCCTTTCTACAAGTTATTCGAGTTAACAATTGATGTGCTGAGAATAAGACAATAAAATATCGCAAGCGCACGATCTCGTTTTAGTATTTTAGATTCGATCCAGAGGGAATAATATTTTCGCAAATTCTTAATTCTAATTTAATCGAACTAGAACAATTTGGGTTTTTGGATTTTTACTATTAATTTCCTAAAAGAAAATTTAAACTATTTTCAAAAGAAAATTTAATAATTATTCTATTTCTAACCTAAAAACTGAATTTTTGCATTTTTACTATTTAAATCTAAATTGATTTTTAAAGAAAATTAATCTATTTTTTCTATTTCTAAATTAATTTAATTAAAAGTGAAGAAAAGTAAATCACTCTACAAAATTCTAAAATCGAATTAAAATTGGGTTTTGAAAAGTTTTGATTTTATACTATTTAATTAATAAAGGAAAATTTAATCTATTTATTTTTTTTTTAGAGAAAATTAACTTTATTCTAGTTTCAAATTAAGAATTAAAAAAAACTAAATTTTGAATCAAAATTAAATCTTAATAAAAATTCGGCAGGATTTATTTGTAGATAAAATTAACCAAAAATGAACCAAAGCATTCCACAATCACTAAATTATAAACTTAAATCTCAGCACCAATGATTCGACTACAAGAGTAAAATGGAACTAGTAGCAGCTCTGCAGAACCGGAAACTCAAACCTTGCGTTAGAACCAGTGAATCAAGTTAACTCGGCAAAACAAAACAAATAAAGAACAAGGACCAAACAGAATAACTGGACTCAGGACTACACAACAACAAACAGGAAATTAGTGAATTCAACAAAAACTCAATTACCAAATAGAACTAACAGCAACTGAATTACAACTTAGCTACAAACAACTAACTAAAACGCAGCAAACTCGTAATCCGATTCGTTCCACAGCTACAAACAATAAAAATTACTTCGAAAACACTCGACAACTCTCAACAACGAGTCAATCACTCAAGAATACATAACTGTGGAACTTGGCAAATAAAAACCAGCAATCGAAACATAGCCAGAAAATAAAACTAACTCAACAAACAAACAATAATAACGACTAAATACACTAAACTCAATTCAGTAATTCGACAGCAAACAACACCTACAAATGACGAAAAACGCAGCAAAAATCCAAAACAATGAAACGCGGAAAACTCGCAGAAATCGAACATAGACTCGGAAAAACAGAACGAGCAAAATACAAAAACTAAAAATCAAATTTTGAGGAACCCAATTCGAAAATGAACTCAATCAAAAGAGAGAAAAAAACAATTAAAGAAGAGAAGAAGTTTCTGTTTTCAGTGAAAACAAGGATCGAAGTCAGCAGAAGAAAAATAAAACACAATATTCAACACCACATATAACTCGAACAATCAGCGTTTAATCTTAGAAAATCAAATAGCAACTACCCAGTAACACGACTCAAGATCTTGTAAAAACAAAACTCATAACAGAACTTAGAACACTAAAACGACGGGGCGAAACGCTGCAAAACCCAGCGAATTACAATCGAGAACAGTAAAACCAAGACGGCGGATAGAACGACGATAAAACAAAACAAAGAAAATGGCGACTCGGTAAATGCCAAAAACAACAACTGTTTTATTCTTCTACTCGCAGAAAACCATACAGCAACGAAGTAAACCATCAAACTGAGACTTAGCAATTAACGAAGCCAAAAATATGACACCCAGAACTGACTACTACCACTCGGACAGGTGAACAAACTCGCAGCGGGAAATCGAAGCAAACAAAACAGTCAATCTCAAAAAATGATTACAACGAAGCAGCTCGATCTCACGACTACACAAACTCGACTCACGAACTCGGCTTCATAACTCAGTAATACAGCGAATTAAACCCAGTAAACGGAACCAACGAAGTCAGTAACTACAACAATTCGAGAATCCGGAAAACAGAGAAATTCGAAGCACAACTTAAAACAAAGGACTAAATTACGAAGGGGAAGGGGTGGTTGTTCGTATAAATTGAAAGAGGGGAAAGAGAGGGGAAGGAAAGAGTCGCGCGAAGAGAAAGGAAAGCTGGGGGAAAGAAGTTTTCAGAGAAGAAAGGCAGGGAGGAGTTGAGAGTGGGGAGAGGAGACGGAAGTTGAAAGCTGCGATTTGAGAAGAAGAAGAAGAAGAAGAAGATCTGAGAGAAGAGGAGGGAGAGATGAGATGAATCGGAAAAAAAAATCAAACAAAAACAAACGGGGGAGTATTGGGTGTGGTGAATCGAAGGAGAAGAACAAGAAGCAAAGAAGAAGGCGCAGCAAATTTAAGCAGGTGGGGCGTGAATCGTGTTTTGTTGATGTATAGAAGAGAAAGAGAGAGATGACAGGTCTGGGAAGAGGAGAAAATAAAATAAAACTAAATAGATGAAAAGTCGAGTAGAAAAAAAAACAGGGAAATGTTATAGGGTTGAACAAGAAACAGGGCAAAATATTTAAGCTTCGAATTAACATGATAAAATAGATATATTAAAACTGAAAATACGTAATGAAATTTTATAAAAACTAATTTTTTTTTATTTATACTAACTCATAAAACAAGGAAGTTTAAATCTACAATGAGTAATAATATTAAAACTCACAATAAAATTGAAATTTAAAGGGGCATAATTAATATTAAAACGAGAATTAAAATTACGAAAACAAATTCTTCAAATCGATAATTTCAATCCCGTGTGGTTAGCGTGGCTACTTTATCCACCCGAGAATTTACGAAAATAACGAAATGAAGAACAAGGAAAATAAAATGAAAGAGGGATGCAAGAATTAAAATGAAACTTGGAATTGCATACAAATAAAAAGTGTTTACAAGGAAAAAAAATTACAACTATAATTTGGGAGTGAACTACTTAAACATAATTCTAGGATATGGTAATTGTGTTTTACAAGTGAAGAGATGAAACCTATTTATAGGAAAATTTTAGGGTTTTAGGTAGGTGTGGGTGAATCTTGGCCATTGATTTGGTTTAGTGTTGGCTAAATCTTGGCCATCCATTATGGTTTGGGAAAAAATGCACCACCACCCCTTGCTTTTCCTTTTCTTCTTGTTTTGGTCCTTCTTCTTTCTCTTTTGCCCTTCCTTGACATTTATTTCTTTATTTTGCCATTTCTTCATTTTTTCTCCATTTTCCTGAAATGCAACAAAATAATTTATTAAAATACGAATTCAAACAATAAATAGGTAATAAAAATATGCAAAAATATGCACTTATCAAATGCCCCCATACCGATCTTTTGCTCGTCCTCGAGTAAAATAGAAAGAAAAATGCAGAATGAAAAACCTATACTCACTGTCGTAGGAATCACGGGTAATTTTAGGTTTACCAACCCGTTAAACCAATAGACGATCTCTACAGAAGGAGTGTTGTCTCCTAAGGGTTTACAGAAGATATACTCATAAAATCTTTGAGATAAGTCAGCAAGTATCCAACTTTCCTCTTTTACTCTAGCTTTCATTGGTGTCAACAAAACAATTTTGTAGGAAAATATATGCCGTAAAGATTATTCTAATAATAGCCAAGTTATAGGTTCCCACAATCCACATGATTAGACTAAAAATTTACAAAAAAATCCCAAGGTGTGTAGTGAATTTAAGGCCCTTGATGGATAAAGTGCATACGAACATTTTCTCTTTTTCAACCAATATTGAACTGACCCAATCTCTATCAAAACAAGTATCTAGCCAAACTTCACGTTCTTAGCAGTTAGACCGATTGTGCAATGGTTGAGGTCCAAAAAGACTTTTGCATCAATACCCATTTAGCGAGTTTTAGGTCAACAATCCCAGATCACAAGGGACCTTAGGTTGCTAGGCACAAAGTCCCCTCGGACTTACTTACTCGGGTTATCAATGAGCCCAACCTAGCCGATTTCCCTACTAAGAATTTATTATCACAGAATTACACTAGCACTCTACAATTACAAACATTTATTGACTCTCTTTTTCTTTTTCTTTTATTTATATATAATACTATAGGAGCAAGATTTCGCAAAGGTTTGATTCGACATTGTTCTAACATGTGGGTTCTCTCTCAGGTATCGAATAACATTCCTATACAATTTTTCCATCAAAGGTCTTGTGCAAATGTGTCGTCTTGGTCTTTTAAGCAAAAATTTGTTCGACACAAGTTTCATGAGGAAAACCTTACTTGACTACGTTCAAATTATCTAAAGGCATTATACATATAATTTTCGAAAAATAGTCAACACCAACTAGTTCTAGAAATTAAAGAGTGGGAAGGACAACTAAGCTAAAATATCTATATTTTTGGATTTTTAAAATTTTTCAATTTTTTTGGATTTTTCAATTTTATGTATTTACACTAAAACCCTCCCCCATACCTAAATCATGCATTGTCCTCAATGTATGCAAAATGAACGAGAATAAAAGAGAGAAGAGGAAATACCTGATAAGGGATGATGGAGAATGACAAACTTCTAAAAACAAGAAAGAAAACAACTCACACACACAAATCCTCCCCCATACCTGAATTTCACGAGGGGAGGTAAAAGAAGAAAAACCGACTTAGCCGATGCCGGTAGGAAATTTTGGGTGAAGCTGTGAGAAAAGATCAAGACATATTTGAAAATTTTGATTGGAACAGTCTTTCTCAAACAGTGTGGGATCATGCAACCTATTAGAACAAGAATCACTAGTGTTCACCCTAAACCAACTTGAGGCTTCTTTATTTTGTTTAAGCAGATTAGGGACAATGAAAGTCTGGTTAGGAGTCGAATCACTAGGAATGACAAAAGATGAGAGTTCGTTTTCTCCTAAAGGCTGTTGATCAAATTCGGGATGATAAACAAACAATTAAAATGCAGGTGGCGGTGGTGCAACGGGACTCTCAATGACAGGCTCACTACTCACAATCTCAGGTGGCGTCTCCCACGGAGAACAAATCACATCTAACTCTCTCAACATTTCTTCCGAAGTCGTATCCCTTAACGAATCAGTATACTCTCGATTAGACTCATGGTTGACTTTGAAATCCTCAACGAGAAGAGACTCAATTTCACTATCCTCGAAACTAGACCATGTGGCAAACTTGTTGACCACGTTAACCCCTATTGATGGTTCATAAAGCTCATTGGGTTCTTTCCCTACATTGAAAATGTTAAGGTCTATAGTCAAGTTACCAAAAGTGAGTTTCATCGAACCATTCCTACAACTGATTAAGGCATTAGATGTAGCAAGAAAAGGTCTTCCTAAGATGACAGGAATTTGGTTCTTGGGATTAGTGACGGGTTGAGTCTCGAGGACAACAAAGTCAACTAGAAAGATAAAATCACCAATTTTAATCAAGACATCTTCAATTAATCCCTTGGGCATTTTTATAGAACGATCGGCAAGTTGAAGTGTCATTTTGGTCTTTTTGAGCTCGCCTAAACCTAGGGCTTGATAGACGGAAAAAGGAAGCAAGTTCACACTAGCACCTAAGTCAAGTAAAGCCTTGTCCACGAAAGTATTACCTATGACACATGAAATAGTTGGACAACCGGGGTCCTTGTACTTCACGGGAATTTGGTTAGAAAGAATTGAGCTCACTTCGGACGTCAAGAAGGCTTTCTTAGGGACTTGGGTAGTTCGTTTATGGGTACACAACTCTTTAAGACATTTGGCATATGAAAGAATTTGTTGAATGGCATCTAAAAGAGGAATGTTTATCTCGACTTGCTTGAAAATTTCCAAAATTTTGTCTACTTGAGCCGATTGCTTGGGAAGGAGGAGTCTTTGAGGATACGGAGCTTTTGGCTTAAAGACTCGCTCATTAGACACATCGGGAAGGGATTTTTGAAGTGGAGTATCAGATGAAGATTTGTTAGGTGAAGATGAAGAAGGCTCACTCGGAGAAGATGGCTTAGTGGTTGATTCGAGAGTTGGTTCGGGAGTGGAATGATCAACGCTAGGTGTTGGTTCAACATTGGACTCTTCTTCCTCTTCGGGGGACTCGACACCTATGTGATTATCAATTTGATTTCCCGACCTTAAAGAGATGATGGCATTCACGTTCTCATGAGGTCTTTGATTGATAAGGAATTTAGGGTTGACCTCAGGTTGACTCGGGAACTTATTCTTCTCTCGCTCATACAAGGCGTTGGCTAATTGGCTCACTTGCACCTCTAACTTAGATATGGCTTCAGTACTAGTATTCAAAATCTTCCTATCTTGAGTCATGGTTTGAATGAAGGTTTGTTGAGATTGAGCCATATTAGTGGTGGATTTAAGAAGCGCATCAAGACTCTTTTCCAATGAATTAATTCTCTTATCCGACTCTTGAAAACCAGGTGGGTAGGCGGGAGCTTGAGTCGGATAAGGAGCATGATTTTGAGGGGAGAAAGAATTTGCGTGAGGTTTATGAAAAACAGGTGGTTGAGATTGGAAGTTTTGGAACGAAGGAGGTTGATTTTGGAATTGTGCGGGGTGAGATTGTTGACCTTGACCTTGATTCCAAGAAAAGTTCGGGTGATTTTTCCAACCGGGGTTATAAGTAGGAGCATAAGGATCATTTCGAGGACCCGATTGGAACATCGCATTGACTTGTTGAAAGTCTTGAGGATTTTGTATCCCTTGACTGGTTGAGTTAAAATTTGAGCACATGGATACTTGGGAGGGGGACCCGTTGGTTTCTAAGGCTTCTAAACGTCGAGTAAGAGTGGCTAATTTAGCCTCGGTCGCGATAGAGTTACCAACTTGATGTAGCCCTCTTTGATGCATGGTAGCTATTGAATCGTTTGATTTCTCGGGCTCTCGAGTGGGCTCCCTAGTTGATTCCCATAGCATAGTCTTTTCTGCGAACTCTTCGAAAAACTCCCATCCCTCGTCCTCGTCTTTCTCCATGAATTTCCCTTGGCACATAGATTCCAACAATGCGGTTGTTGAACCATCTAAGGCCTCGTACACAATCTTACAGAGCCTCCATTTTTCGATTCTGTGGTGGGGACATTGGGATAAAAGATTTTTAAAGCGGTCAAAACACGTCCAAAATGGTTCGTTGAGTTTTTGACGAAATTGATTAATCTCATTAGTGAGTTTCGTAGTCTTATGGTTTGGAAAGAATTTTTTTAGAAAACTTACTACGAAACCCTCCCACGTGGAAATCGAATTGACAGGTAGACTATACAACCATTTTTTTGCATTATCTTTTAGAGCGAAGTTGATTAGTCTAAGACGTATGGAGTCCTCGAAAAGTTGTTGGAGTTTTTGTAAAGCGCAAACTTCCTCGAATTCATGTAGAAAAAGATAAGGATCCTCACCGTCACTCCCGCGAAAATTAGGTAACATGCTAATTTGATGACCTTTGATTTCGAAATTGTTAGCACTTACGGGAGGTAGGGTGATGCAAGAGGGTTGGGCTGATCTGGTGGGGTAACAACGATCCTTTAACGAAACTGCCATGGTTACTACGGGGTCAAGAATTTCTACGGGTTCGGATTCTGAAGAGGATGAACACTCAATTGGTCTCACTAACCTAGCAGAATTATCTCTAACCCAAGTAGTGCGCATGAACAAGAAGAAAACACTTAGCAAATAATTTGCGAAAAATTAAGCACACAAAATAAAGGGTGAAAAATCAAAAGAAAGATTTTGGACCTAGGTTTCTTAATAAAGTCAACTAGACCTTGCTCCTAACTGTAAGACACACTAAAAATTCCGTAAATTAAGAATTATTCAGACCGATTCGGCCAGATTAGAGCAGGCATTGCCAAGAGGCCAAACTCGTCACTTAGACACCGAATCTTAACAGCCATGCGAACCTTACACACTGAAGGTCGTGAATAAGTCTTAATTACGTTTATTTTTAGGCACCTTTCTAATTGAACGTGAAATCCTAGGGGCAAACGTCTAATTAATGCAACAAACAACGATATATATACAAAACTATAAACAATTATGGATGCTTACACTACGTGTTTTAACTAAAAGAAAGAAGAAATTTAACGTACCTTTGGGTCCTCCAGCAATCACCACAATTTATAAGGTACGAAAAATTAAAAACAAGAAAATAAAAATCTAGATGATGTGCCCTAAGTGATTAAATGCATGATGCAACAATTATGTATTTACTAACTATTTTTTTTTTGGATTTTAAATGTTTAATTTTTTTGTGAATTTTTTGATTTTTTAATTTTTTTGTGATTTTCTAAAAATAAAAAGATGAAAGGAGTGAGATACGGGTTACCGAAGCACGCTTCCAGAAATTCCAATTTTTCCACGTTCCGAGAGAAGATGAAAGGAGTTGATAGTTTCGAAACTATCAACTGGACTGCAGAACATTGTCATGTATAGATCATTACTTTCTGTTATTAGTTGATATGTAGCATTATAAATACTCTCTATATCATTGTAAAAGAGTGGATTTTTGAGTACATATCGTGTGAAGCTCTGTATAAGGTTTGCATTCGAGAGTTCGAAACAAACAGAGAGAGATATTTGTATTGTCAGCAGCTGCTAAAGGTATTGTACACCTTTGGTACAGTTTGTATTTGATTTATTTAATACAAACAAAGTTTGATTCATTCGTTTGTTCTTGTTCATCTAATCAAGCAAAAATCAGACACGATTATATAACTTGTATTCAACCCCCCTTTCTACAAGTTATTCGAGTTAACAATTGATGTGCTGAGAATAAGACAATAAAATATCGCAAGCGCACGATCTCGTTTTAGTATTTTAGATTCGATCCAGAGGGAATAATTATTTCGCAAATCCTTAATTCTAATTTAATCGAACTAGAACAATTTGGGTTTTTGGATTTTTACTATTAATTTCCTAAAATAAAATTTAAACTATTTTCAAAAGAAAATTTAATAATTATTCTATTTCTAACCTAAAAACTGAATTTTTGCATTTTTACTATTTAAATCTAAATTGATTTTTAAAAGAAAATTAATCTATTTTTTCTATTTCTAAATTAATTTAATTAAAAGTGAAGAAAAGTAAATCACTCTACAAAATTCTAAAATCGAATTAAAATTGGGTTTTGAAAAGTTTTGATTTTATACTATTTAATTAATAAAGGAAAATTTAATCTATTTATTTTTTTTAGAGAAAATTAACTTTATTCTAGTTTCAAATTAAGAATTAAAAAAAACTAAATTTTGAATCAAAATTAAATCTTAATAAAAATTCGGCAGGATTTATTTGTAGATAAAATTAGCCAAAAATGAACCAAAGAATTCCACAATCACTAAATTATAAACTTAAATCTCAGCACCAATGATTCGACTACAAGAGTAAAATGGAACTAGTAGCAACTCTGCAGAACCGGAAACTCAAACCTTGCGTTAGAACCAGTGAATCAAGTTAACTCGGCAAAACAAAACAAATAAAGAACAAGGACCAAACAGAATAACTGGACTCAGGACTACACAACAATAAACAGGAAATTAGTGAATTCAACAAAAACTCAATTACCAAATAGAACTAACAGCAACTGAATTACAACTTAGCTACAAACAACTAACTAAAACGCAGCAAACTCGTAATCCGATTCGTTCCACGGCTACAAACAATAAAAATTACTTCGAAAACACTCGACAACTCTCAACAACGAGTCAATCACTCAAGAATACATAACTGTGGAACTTGGCAAATAAAAACCAGCAATCGAAACATAGCCAGAAAATAAAACTAACTCAACAAACGAACAATAATAACGACTAAATACACTAAACTCAATTCAGTAATTCGACAGCAAACAACACCTACAAATGACGAAAAACGCAGCAAAAATCCAAAACAATGAAACGCGGAAAACTCGCAGAAATCGAACATAGACTCGGAAACACAGAACGAGCAACATACAAAAACTAAAAATCAAATTTTGAGGAACCCAATTCGAAAATGAACTCAATCAAAAGAGAAAAAAAACAATTAAAGAAGAGAAGAAGTTTATGTTTGCAGTGAAAACAAGGATCGAAGTCAGCAAAAGAAAAACAAAACACAATATTCAACACCACATATAACTCGAACAATCAGCGTTTAATCTTAGAAAATCAAATAGCAACTACCCAGTAACACGACTCAAGATCTTGTAAAAACAAAACTCATAACAGAACTTAGAACACTAAAACGACGGGGCGAAACGCTGCAAAACCCAGCGAATTACAATCGAGAACAGTAAAACCAAGACGGCGGATAGAACGACGATAAAACAAAACAAAGAAAATGGCGACTCGGTAAATGCCAAATACAGCAACTGTTTTATTCTTCTACTCGCAGAAAACCATACAGCAACGAAGTAAACCATCAAACTGAGACTTAGCAATTAACGAAGCCAAAAATATGACACCCAGAACTGACTACTACTACTCGGACAGGTGAACAAACTCGCAGCAGGAAATCGAAGCAAACAAAACTGTCAATCTCAAAAAATGATTACAACGAAGCAGCTCGATCTCACGACTACACAAACTCGACTCACGAACTCGGCTTCATAACTCAGTAATACAGCGAATTAAACCCAGTAAACGGAACCAACGAAGTCAGTAACTACAACAATTCGAGAATCCGGAAAACAGAGAAATTCGAAGCACAACTTAAAACAAAGGACTAAATTACGAAGGGGAAGGGGTGGTTGTTCGTATAAATTTAAAGAGGGGAAAGAGAGGGGAAGGAGAGAGTCGGTCGAAGAGAAAGGAAAGCTGGGGGAAAGAAGTTTTCGGAGAAGAAAGGCAGGGAGGAGTTGTGAGTGGGGAGAGGAGACGGAAGTTGAAAGCTGCGATTTGAGAAGAAGAAGAAGATCTGAGAGAAGATGAGGGAGAGATGAGATGAATCGGAAAAAAAAAATCAAACAAAAACAAACGGAGGAGTATTGGGTGTGGTGAATCGAAGGAGAAGAACAAGAAGCAAAGAAGAAGGCGCAACAAATTTAAGGAGGAGGGGCGTGAATCGTGTTTTGTTGATGTATAGAAGAGAAAGAGAGAGATGACAGGTCTGGGAAGAGGAGAAAATAAAATAAAACTAAATAGATGAAAAGTCGAGTAGAAAAAAAAAACAGGGGAATGTTCTGGGGTTGAACAAGAAACAGAGCAAAATATTTAAGCTTCGAATTAACACGATAAAATAGATATATTAAAACTGAAAATACGTAATGAAATTTTATAAAAACTAATTTTTTTTATTTATACTAACTCATAAAACAAGGAAGTTTAAATCTACAATGAGTAATAATATTAAAATCCACAATAAAATTGAAATTTAAAGGGGTGTAATTAATATTAAAACGAGAATTAAAATTACGAAAACAAATTCTTAATATTAATATTAATTATTAATATTAATTATGATTTAATCCATTAATAGCTTCAGATTTAGAGGCCCGTCAAAATTTAACCTCTGGCCCATACTAGATAGGTCCATTCAAATTTTGACCCAATCCAGCTATTAAAATAAATCAATAATCAATTTTAAAATCAGATTGCACATCATGGGCATGAAACATTTCTGACCAATCAAGTGTACATTCATGGCCAAGAAAACTTCCTCATGGACATGAAACGTTTCTGAATATCCCATCTCTTTTGATGCCTCTTCATGGTAATGAAATATATATCATGGCCATGATTTTCATATGCAACCTGATTCTTCCTGTTAATGCCAAATCAATGTGGGTTCAAGTTTTTTTAACTAAAACAACCCACATTACCCATTTCAAATATCCTTCTTTCAACTCAATTTATCTATGGATTTCACTAAGAAAATGTTTTAGATCCAAACATGAAAGTTTAAGTCCTCATTACAAGGAACAACTTCCAATAGTTAGTTTCCGGAAATTTTATCAAGAACATATTTAAAATATGCCTCAAACTTTCCATTTTCTAACATTATCAAGCAACCCTTTTGACTTCAAGATACGAAGTGGAACATGCTGCATCAATGGATGTATGCTAATTATTATATCTGGCTGGTATTTCATCAAACCTGTGGCAACCTCTCTGTGAAATACAGTACAATGAAATTAGGTGACAACATAAGATATAATAAAGGTTCATTCTGCATGAGTAGCTAATTGTGAAATATTCTCGAACTTTGTTTGTTTAGAGAGGATGAACATGGGAGAAATTGGAATATAATATAATTATAATTTAAGATATAATATATTTATTAATTTTAGAATTATATCCTATTATATCATAAAAGTAAAAGGGATAATAAATGAGTACTACTATAGGTCAAGGATTCGACTCCCAACAACAACATATATTTTATAAATTAAATTTAAAATCACTAATACAAAACTTAATTAATAAGCGCACTAAGTTTACACTTTTGATTTGTTTATGGCTCGACCTAAAAAACTTCTAAATCATATTTTGTCTATGCTTGCTTTTGTGAATAATACGTTATATAATAAAATTAAGAGGAATTATATACTTATTATATCCTTATATATAATAAGCGTAAAGAGGATCTTATCTATAATTTTTGTCACTGTACTATCAAAATAATTTCGATCTTCAAATCTAATATTTTAAAAATAGACGATCAATATAAAAAGGATAAAAGTAGTTATATTAAAATTGAAATATTATTTATTTTTTTATTAATAGTAAGTCGTAAGTCCATATTATTGCTATTATTGCGGTGTTTCAGACAGAAACAGACGATACGCAATCCAAATCACGAAAGAATTTCATAGTAAAATACTGAAATGTAAAATATAAATCGTGTAGTAATTAAGGATTAAAGGTTACAAATTTAGCTGAGGTATTTTCAATTTTTATTCATAGTAATGCTTATATTCATTGTTCTTAATCCATTTTAAAAAAGTGATAATTAATCAAAATTAATAGGTGATTAATCGAGATTTGGTTGTTAATCAAACTAATTTTGTTATAATCGGATTAAAAATGTTTTTTGTAAAAAATCGATCAATAATCGATAAAATCGATCAAAAATTGATTAATTCGATCAATAATCGAATTAATTAGCCAAATTTTCTTTTTTGAAAAAAAAGTTTATGTAAAAACTCACAGATATAAGAACATGAAATTCTAAAAATATTAAAAAGTTTCTTAAAACAATTATAAAAAATATTAATTATTTTATTGTATCAATATTTATATCAATATTTAATTAATAAATTTGTATAAAAACCGTGCTTTGCAAGGGTTTTAAGCTAATACATATAAATTATATAAATTTATATAAATTATATATTTAATATTTATTTTAATAATTGGTTCGGTTCGGTTTTAACCTTAATCAGAACCGGAATCGAAAGTCTCGGTTTTTAAAAATCAAAAACTGCAACTACCGATTCGATTAAAAAATTTCGATTCGATTTTGATCAGTTTCGTTTTCAATTACATTTTTTGCTCACCCCTAACACTTGATATCTACCTCTACTCCTATAAATGGAGATGTCTGTAGTTTATGCTGTCAGATTTTTCAAGCTGTCCACCATTATTTTGTCAAAAAGATGCATGATAAAGGAGGGCAGGGTAAATTTATATACTCACAAAAAACAATAATTAGCAACAAGTTAAAGAAGAAAGGGAGAACTCATGAGAAGTCAACCATTGCTGTAAAAAGTAAAAGTGTAATACTGCCCAAATCTGCATACAACACAGATCATAAAGAGCATCATCAACCTCACTGTGATTTCATGAGAGTATTTCTTAAAGAATAATAGTAGCAGTAGTAAACAGAGGTGGTGGGAGTGGGACTACAAGGGCACTGCATATTCAAAAAGTATCAAGTAGAAGGATTTCCTGCTCTTTTATCTTATTAGGGTGGTGGGACTGTTAGGGCACTACAAATTAGTGCTAAACTTCTAGAACTATTTATTTAAAAAAAAAAAGTTTTAAAACTATTTATCAAAATAATAAGATTGCTGCATGCCAACAACATACATGTACAATAAATACCTTGTTTTCACAATAAAAATCAAGCGCGCTCACACATTAATCACTTACTTTCATAACATTTTTATAAGATGATTTCCTTTTATTCCCAAAAATAAAATCAAATCTTTTGTTTGTTGTATTGCATGAAACATGTATTACATTAATTATAGTCAATAATGAAAATATTAACATTTGTGTTTCAACTAGAGTTTATGCAAGAATAACAAGATCGATTTTTTGTTATGATAGGCTATGAACTTGTAATAACAATGAATACAAGTCTTTTTTCGAGAATAATATTAATTATTGTGGAAAAATAATTTGATATATCTAGCATTTTCTAATTTATTATTAGATTGTCTCCTAAAATTCTGTAATCAAAAATTCAAAATAAAATTTGAAAATTTGAAATTATAGAATGCACACAAATAGTGTGAAATAGAAATCAGTATTTATTTATACACACTGGGTTAAGTTGCAATAAAGAACAACACACAAAGACCATAAATGCAAAGGCCCCTACCTGAGCACCACCCTATCAATAGTACTACTACATCCTCAACTCCCAAAACCTAAACCAGTCATTTGACTCTTAACAAACATCTTCACTTCATTTCTTTCAACTTCCCAAGACACAAATTGTAAGAATAGAGACATATGTTTATTGTCCACTCCAACACTCACTCTTCACTTCTCTGGGAATGTTAAAAACTTTACCTTTCTTGGTTTTGATACTCACTCCCCAAAAAGTAAAGTAAAAGAGCAAACAACAAAAACAAAAGCTTGAATCTTTAGTTTAATCTCAAGTCTTCTTACTTCCCCATTTGACCAAAGTACCTGCTGGCCTACTGTTTTGAATAAAAATCTCAACTTTACTTTTTCTAGACAATTTTCTTGAAATTTGGCTCCATTCTCATTAGCCCTTTTACATATAAATGTGTATTGTGTAGAGATCTATGGGGATTTGAAGTGTTTAAGTTGATGTAACTAAATCTTGATTCAAGATTTTTGAAAAGATGGCAACTTTTCACATTTATAGTTATATATTCTTGGTGGGTTTCTTGATTTTTCAAGGAAATGTTGCTAGCTTTCTTGATGCTGACAAGCAAGCATTGCTTGATTTTGTGAACAATTTTCCTCATTCCAGGTCTCTAAATTGGAATGTATCTACTCCAGTGTGTAACCACTGGACTGGTGTGACTTGTAGTCAAGATGGGTCTAGAGTTACAGCAGTGAGATTGCCTGGAGTTGGATTTACAGGCCCTATTCCGACGAATACGCTAAGCAGGCTGTCAGCATTGCAGATCTTGAGTCTTAGATCCAATGGTATATCTGGCCCTTTTCCTTTTGATTTATTGAATTTGAAGAATTTGAGTTATGTTTATCTTCAGTTTAATAGTTTTTCGGGTCCTTTGCCGGTTAATTTCTCTGTTTGGAAGAATCTTACTAGTCTTAATTTGTCGAACAATGCTTTTAATGGTAGCATTCCTGTGTCTATTTCAAGTTTGACCCATCTTTCAGCTTTGAATCTTGCTAATAACTCACTTTCTGGTGAGATACCTGAGTTAGATTTGCGTAATTTGCAAATTTTGGATTTGTCGAATAATAAGCTCAGTGGCAATGTGCCTAAATCTCTTCAAAGGTTTCCGAAATCAGGGTTTGTTGGTAATGATCTCTCGTTGTCGTATGATTCTATTCATGGAATTCCGGAAGTAAATCCACCTTTAAAACCAGTTTCGAAACCTAAGGGTGATGGGAAACTAAGTGAAAGAGCGTTACTTGGGATTATAATTGCTGGTTGTCTTCTTGGGGTTATTGCATTTGCGTTCCTTTTGATTGTTTGTTGCTTGAAAAGGAAGAGAAGTGATGATTTGTCTGGAAAATTGGAGAAAGGGGGACTTTCACCCGAGAAAGCGATTTCGAGAAGTCAAGATGCAAATAATAAGCTGGTTTTCTTTGAAGGGTGTAGCTATATATTTGATTTGGAAGATTTGCTGAGAGCTTCTGCGGAGGTACTTGGAAAGGGCACATTTGGAATGGCTTATAAGGCGATATTAGAGGATGGAACTTCAGTAGTGGTAAAGAGGTTGAAGGACGTAGGTGTTGGAAAACGGGAATTTGAACAGCAAATGGAAATGGTAGGGAGTATTAAACATGAAAATGTGATTGAGCTGAGGGCATACTACTATTCCAAGGATGAGAAGCTTATTGTGTGCGATTATTACAGTCAGGGAAGTGTTGCTGCAATGTTGCATGGTACGTTTTTTCTTCCACGTTTATGCTTATATTATTGCTTTCGTTACATATGAGATATGCTGCTGTAGTCATGATGTACACCATCTTGTGTCGATCATTCTTATTGAATTTGATTATCGAAAACCATGAGTAGTTAGCTATTTGTGAAATGTAAATTTTGGGAATATACCAACTGAATTGGGATTCTTTATTAGTGACAGTGGTTTAGACTGAAATTAATCTTATTTACAAGCAAAGTGAAGTTAAAATGATATTGCAGCTAAGGCATTAAAGATCATTTCACGGGGATTGCTAAATCAACTTTAGTGTTGGTCCAAATGTGCAACAAAATTGCCAGTGTGCTACTCCAGATCCTTATCCTTTTTTTATGTACTTAGTAGTTGACAGGAGTGAGTTGGCATGGAATCTTATTCTCTCTGCCCCTTTGGAAGTACCTAACTTCTTGTTGCTTCCAGTTTATCTTCTTCTCCTTGTTTTGTATGTCTAGCAAGATTAAAATAAGCTTCTTATGGTACATGTTGCTCTAGTTTCTTGATCATTTAACAAACGTAGACAATTATTTTGGACATCAAATGTGAGATGCAAGTAGAAAAAGTAAAACATGATGATGCAGACATGTCACTTAAACATTGTTATTAAAAGAAGGATATTCATGTTTTTGTGACCGAGACATCAAGTCTTTGAATGTAACCAAGTTTGCAGATTCAATCAATCATATTTGTTTATTAGTGTGTCATGTGGACTAAAATATGTAGGCCTCTATCTTTCCCATATTTGAAATTATTTGGGAGGCTCATCCACTGATCATAATTGACTTGTTAACAGTACTCATCTTTTCCTTCCTATGCTTCTTGTCCCAAGCTTTACAAACACCTGTTGACTCTAGCCATCGTTTTCAGCTATACCTAACTGCATAACTAAAGCATGCACTGATGCAAGCAGTAATAATAACAATAAAAATGAAAAAACACTATTTCAGACATTATGCTTAGTTGTTGTAATTGCTCGTCAAACAATTATGTGTTACTTAGTTTAATCATTTTTGATTGTTTCCCGACAAAAAAAAAAAAAATAAATTTTGATTGTTTTGGTCTATACAATTTTTTTTAAATATATTAAGATGTATTGGATATCAGCTAAAATACCATATGATTCATTTTTTATTCAATTCGTGGCTATTTATGATTTATAATAATGTATCTAAATTTCATACAGCAATGCCTACTAATGGGCTTCTAGACGTTTAGCTATTCCTGAGTAGCTTTTGCAACAAATGAGTGTACTGTTGAAGTTTGTCTTTTTTGGTTATGCTTTTCTAAATTAACCTACTGAATGTTCATGATCAAGGGGGATTAGCTATTGCCGGGACAGCAATAGAATAATCTGTAAACATCTGTTCAAATTTCAAGCTATTGACTTACTAGAACGATGTTCCTTCTATATTTCCAGGTAAAAGAGGAGAAGAGAGGACTCCTTTAAGTTGGGAAACCCGACTAAGGATAGCTTTAGGGGCAGCACGAGGCATAGCAAAAGTCCATGAGGAAAATGGGGGAAAGCTTGTTCATGGCAACATAAAATCATCAAACATCTTTTTAAACCCTCAACAATATGGTTGTGTATCAGATCTTGGTTTGTCAACAATTATGAGTCAGCTAGCTCCACTTGTTGCTCGTGCTGCTGGCTACCGTGCTCCTGAGGTCTCAGATACACGCAAATCCACTCAACCATCAGATGTTTATAGCTTTGGTGTTGTATTACTGGAGCTCCTCACTGCTAAATCCCCTGTCCATACTACTGGCGGGGATGAGCTTATACACTTAGTCCGGTGGGTGCATTCAGTGGTAAGAGAAGAGTGGACCGCTGAAGTGTTTGATCTAGAGCTAATGAAGTACCCGGGTATAGAAGAAGAGATGGTGGAGCTTTTACAGATTGCAATGGCATGTGTGGTTAGAATGCCAGACCAGCGTCCAAAAATGGTGGATGTAGTAAAAATGATCGAAAATGTAAGGCGACCGATTGATTTTGAGAACAGGCCATCTTCGGAAGCTAAATCAGAAAGTTCAACTCCCCTGCCACCATCACTTCCAGAGACCAAACTGCAAGCTCCAGAATGATCGACTGTTTTATCACTTTTCTTTTGTCCAGCTTGTTGTATTGTCTTAACATTGAAATACAAGCCTAAAATGTAACTGCATCTATTCACAAACTTAGTGAACTCAAAATTTCGTGCCACCTGTTTTGCAACCTGAGCCACGTCAAGGCTGAGTCAGGTTATGTTATTTATTTGTGTAAGTTATTAAGGGGGTGTTTAACCCCATTATTGATGATTAATTTGTAGTCAGATGTACTCTCTAGTTTCTTGGTATCAAAAGTTCAATTTTACAATTTTTGCGACTGAAGCAAGATTTGACTGAACATCTTCAACTTTATCCCTTGTAACATCTTATAATTTTTAGGAAAATCGGTAACTTAACATCAAGTTGAAATTCCAACGTTCATATTCAGTTGGCAAAATATCGATTCAGTGCATAAGAGATTTTCGCATCACTACTTTGAAAGATGGTAAATGTATACTCGAAATTAGATGCACTACCTGATAACAAATACACTACACACTTGACGCTAGGTAACATGCGCCAGCTAACATAATACAGTAGATTACAATTACACAAGATCTGCTTTCCAAGAAATAATTGATATACTCCATAGTTAGTGTGAAGACTTTTTTCATATGGATAACTAGATAAATAGCGCACATGTGCAAGAGGCATATAATGATTAAAAGACAGATACAAGCACACTGGTGAATTGTTGAATTTTGAGAGTTTTTATATACAAGTCTGTAATTATTGTTGTCCTACCCCTCATGAATATACTTGAATAGTATCTAAATCCAGGCTTAAATAATTTTGTAAATCAACATCTAGCACCTTTGAAAGATTCTACATATTTGACATATTTCTATAAAGAAACTAGTGTTTGGGGGAATTTTTTCCAAAATAAGTCAATTTATTTTAAGACAAAGTTGAATATCCTAACTTTTTCTAAAAAAAGTTAAAATTTTTTTTTTGAAATTTATAGAATCTCAAACATTTATACTATTATATAAAAGTCGAAACATTCAAAGTTTGGTTAGTCGGTAAATATTGATTTTACTTATTTACCCTTACTCAATTACATATAAAATTCATCCTACTAACTAATCAGTTTCTAAACATATTACCTTTTCTATTTTTCAATAATTAAATAATTTCCTTTTTTAGGTAAAATACAATATATTTTACATTTTATCGAACTAAAATTTCTCCTTTTTTAAAAACACTACGAGCAATTTTGTATAATAAAATAAAATAACTATATTATAATTACTATTAACTAATCAATTACCCTTTTCCGTCAAAATACGTTACCTTTTCACTTTTATCTTACTAAAATCTCTCTTTTTCCAATTATATCATGGGCAATTCTATTTAATAAAATTAAAATAATAATATTATAATACTAATAATTAACCGATAATTAACCGATTACCTATTCAGGTAAAACGTATCATCTTTTCTATTTTTCCTAATTAAATTCCCTTTTTTCTAGAAATATCACGGCCAACATTAATTTCTCATTTTCTAAAAATTATGAGCAATTTTATTTAGTAAAATAACATAATTAAATTATAATTATTATAAACTAATCAATTACATTTTTCACATAAATCATGTCATCTTTTTAAATTTCACGTTACCTTTCTATTTTCTCAAACTAAAATTTCTCTTTTTCCAATTATATCACCCGCGGTTCTATTTAATACAATAAACTAATAATATTATAATATTAATAATTAACCGATTACCTTTTTATCTAAAATGTATCATCTTTTCTATATTTTTTTAACTAAAATCCCTTTTTTAATAGAAATATCACGGACAATATTAATTTCTCCTTTTCTAAAAACATTACGAGCAATTGTATTTAGTAAACTAACGTAATTAAATTATTATTACTATAAAGTAATCAATTACCTTTTTCATCTAGAACATGTTACATATTTAATTTTCTCAAACTAAAATCTCTCTTTTCCTAATCATATCACGGGCATTCTATTTAATAAAATTTGATAATAATTCTATAAGTACTAATAATTAGCCGATTACATTTTTCAAGTAAAACCTATCATCTTTTCTATATTTTCTAACTAAAATCTCTCATTTTCTAGAAATATCACGGATAACATTTATATAATTATTATCAAATCATCTCATATAAAAATTTAAGGCTCCCAAATTTATGTTTTAAAAAAACTAAGTTAAATTAATGAAAAAATTCATATTATATTAAAAAAAAGTGTGCATCGCACGAGTTTTAAGCAAGTATATTAAATATTTGTATAATTTTTTTTTTTTTATCAAAATATGAAATTTTTACCCGAAAATAAGTTTATAAGAACTTAAAAAAAAGGTTTGCCATTCAAAAGAAACATTTTTTTTGCAACTTATGGATTGTCAAACATATATTAAATATACTCATAAAAAAATATATTAAAATATAAAATTTTTATATAAAAATAGATTGTATTTTAAGTTATACCAAACAGCAATATCTTATCTTTTTAATCGTGTGTGCACACAATGTGGTCATGTGTGAAGTGTGATGCAGTGAAAAGTGGAAACGCCATTTGCTCATAGTAGTCGGCAGAAACTTGATCAGTTGATCATCAATCATTAGACAGATAGATTATAAAAATATCTGTGACAATTATAGAAAACAAGATATTGTATTAAAGGAGATGCAGTAAAAAATAAAAAGTTAGTTAAAAAAACACAGATTAAAAGATTATTCATTGTTTAAATATTGAAATGATAAAATAATGAAAAAAACGATATGTAAGTGTTGAAAATGTAAACATTAAAAAAAAGGTGCTCCATTAGTATCACTATAAAAATTTTGTGTACCTATTTACCATTTTTTTCTATACTTTAAAATAAATATATTCTTAAATAAATTTTTAATATTACAAAAAAAAAAGTAATTTATAATAATTCTTTTTTTGTAAAACTAGTAACAAGGGGTCAATAGGTAGGATAAGAGCAGTGGAACAACTAGGTCGTCTTGAGACTCAAGAGTGGGGTTGCAACATCAACAGATACACACATATATACATATAGAGAGAGAAGGGTCAGGCTTATTGTTAATTTTCTCTCTCTATAATTGTACCATCAAGAGGATCATCTTGGTATGTATTTGTATATCTACATGTGTTTATTTTTGTGATTGTATGTATACATGTGTGTATTTTTATGAGTAACTTGATCTGGGCTTTTTGAAGGGTAGGTGATGGCATCAAAGAGGATCTTGAAAGAACTCAAGGATCTGCAGAAAGATCCTCCCACTTCTTGCAGTGCTGGTACGGTTTCATTTTCATTTCTTGATTTTACTAATTATTGGTCTTGATGGATGTGTTTACTCAACTGAAAATGGTTTTGATTTTGTATGTCTTGTCATAATTTTCAGAAAATTAGCTGGTTTTGATGTTAAAGTTTGGAACTTTATTTGATTATTGGCTTATTGCCTTGTATGGTGGTTGGTTTTTGTTGGGTTGGATTGATTCAGTGATTTTGGTCTATTTATATGAGATTTTTGAGATTTTGACTGGAAAACACACACACACACACACACACATGCATACCATGTATTGCTAAAGATAATAGTAGTTTATTATCTTTAAAAATTGTTTTGTGTGAGATGGTATTTTGAAGTATAATATAGAAATCATGGCTAATTGAAACAATCTCCCAAACAACTTCCTGTTAGTGTTAGAACATGTGTGTGCACTTATCATTCGTGATTTATTAGCTATTGCCTATAGGTTAGACAAGATAAACGTGCTGAAGACTGAGAAATCGCTACCTTCACTTGTAGTCAGCATTCAAACAAATATGTGTTACGAGATTCTGTGCTGCTGCAGAAGTTCAATCTTTGATACCTCTTTACTTCTATTAATAATTTTGCTTATTTATGCAGGCCCTGTCGCTGAAGACATGTTTCACTGGCAAGCAACAATTATGGGTCCTCCTGACAGCCCGTATGCAGGTGGTGTCTTTCTTGTTACTATACATTTCCCTCCAGATTATCCTTTCAAGCCACCAAAGGTACTCTCATTTAACTTAAATTTATGTTTGGGAAATGCCAAATTATGTGAAGCTTAGCTTGATTCTTTTACATAAGGTGTTTTTGTTGTATGCCTTAGCTGCAAATTGTGAACTTTTTTAAAGTTATAATGATTTTTTGGGGACCCAGTAATTGAGTCTGTAGGGCGTAGGCTAAAGGTCAAGATAGCTCTTACTTATGAGGCAAAGTAAACAGTTTTAACTTTACTTCATTTTTGCTAATTTTTAAATAGTAAACGGCATGTATTTCGTGAAAATTAAAAAAATGGAAAACTTTCTGTTCTGCTTTATCATTTTATTAATTGATTCTATGGAGACCGTTGTCAAATTGCAGACCTTGGAGACTATATGTTTTGCTTGCTAAACATTGCGAAATGTAATGTTTTGCAAAGTATGTTTTGCACATATTTTACATTTGCAGAACATGTATGGCCTCTAAGTCTTTCGTTAGAACATGGTCTCCATAGAACTTTGTCCTACAATCACATGTATTCAATGCATTAATTTATTGAGACTGTTATTGAAGATTAACTCCTTTAACACTTAACTACAGTTTGCTGCTTTAGTCTTTATTTTCTTGACAAATTGTAAACAAAATTTTTAGACACTTTTGACTTAGTTTCGTTGGATCGGATTATGTTCTCCTGAACCAATGCGAGAGATTGACCACTAAAACTAAAAACACTTGGTAAATGGTTTGATTATCAAAATGCATCTGTATATTAGGAACGGTGCATTCTGTACAAGTGTGCATGAGGGATGTATCAGTTTGTTACTGAATTGTAGTTTGAAACTTTCCAGGTATTCTATTGCTGTGGTAGCTTGGTAGAATCTCATTGTTAGCTATGCTGCAGTAGAAGACCAAATTTGTCCTACTCGATTCCCTCACTCTAATACTCATTCTTTCTTTTTGTGTTATATGTCATATGCATATTTGTTGCAAGTTTTTATGAATTATTTTGATCTTGAAATGTAGGTTCTAAGTGCAAATTAGGCCTTGATTATTTCATATGTCATCAGTTGGTTTTTCTATTATTTGATTCACACCGCTTATGATAGTAGGGGTTCTGGCCGTGCTTTGCATTTATATGAAACTTGCTGTCTTTCTGTGTATTAATAATTTTAGTTTTGGCGTAGATTTACAGACATAAAATTATGGGTTAATTAAGTAGGTTCAGAGTAGCCAAACATTCAGATTATGTATATGTGAAAGCCATCATTATTACGCACTCGCATCTGTGAAGACATGAACATTCAGCTCAAATGAAATTCACAAGTTCGTGATTTAAATGACAATAGTTCTATTTTCTACTGCAATGATATTCTGTTAGAAAAAACTATTTTTAGCGGTATATGATCAGTTTTGGGATTTCTGTATTTTCTTTCCTCTCCCAGTTTAATTTTTATTTTTCTTATAACAGTTGAATGAATTTTTCAGGTGGCTTTCAGGACAAAGGTTTTCCACCCAAATATCAACAGCAATGGCAGCATTTGCCTTGATATTCTAAAGGAACAGTGGAGCCCTGCTCTTACTATTTCCAAGGTAGCTATTTACTCAAACAACCTGACTTGTCAAAATCCTTTCTTACCCTTGAGAACATAAATTTTTTCAAGAACTTGCATTATGCGAGGGGAAAAAAGGCAAAGGAAATAAACAAGCAAAAAAAAAAATCTACTACATGCTTGGGAATTTTTTCACGACATATGTTTATCCTTGCAAGATATATAGTATATGATTACAAATGTTTACAGTTATAATTTTACTTTTCATTTATACCTGTGTATTCGCTTAAGGTTTCAGACCGAAGAGGTCTCAAAGTAACATACCTTAACTGCACAACGGATATGCAAGTTGAGTTGGACTTCAGTCTTAATGTACAGTTAACAACAATGTCAACTGGCATTGGGGAAGCCTGCTTCTTGTTGATAAACCTAATTGATTGCCCATATGCTAAAGTTAACTGGTTACCTTTTTGGTTTTCTAAAAGAATCTTTTTTTTTTTTGCTGCTAAGATATAATGCCTAAAGTTTTGTTCTGTATTGGAATGCTGAAAATGTTCGGTATTGATGCAAAGTAATAGAATAGACTCGAATTTGTAGACATTTATATCTCTTAGATGTCTTACTACTATTATTATGTAATTGTATATTTGTCTAAATTTTCTTGGTAAAATTTAGGTTTTGCTGTCTATATGTTCTCTGTTGACGGACCCAAATCCTGATGACCCCCTTGTACCGGAGATAGCTCACATGTACAAGACTGACCGGAGCAAGTATGAGACAACTGCACGAAGCTGGACCCAAAAGTATGCAATGGGCTAAGTTGTTTCCATGGATGAGAGGGCTTCTGGTCCTTGTGATTTGAAAAATCTCTTTTTTTATTGTATGAAACAATGGAAGTGCAATCTGTCTGTTTAAGATGGACCAATAGAAAATCATGGAAACTTGCTGTCTTTTAATCGCACTTATGCTTTCTTTTTGTATTGGAAATTGGCTTTAAAGGCATATATATCCTGCTATTGAATTGTTCTTCACTTGCAACATTTTAGATCTTGTTGGAGAAAAGATATTTAGATTCAGCATAGACAGACTAGTTTTCTGCATAAGTCATTGCATAGTTTTTGTGGCTGCCCATCAATGACTGAGCATTTAATTTATTTCTGTACTTAGCTGGGTAACTCAATCATATCCAACTAGTCTGGTAGGAATTTGAGATACACTACAATATTGCACCCTCTTTTTGTAGATGCACATTTCAAGTTTCGAACTCTTTGTTTGATCATGTGGAATGGCTTTGAATGGTTGTCTGCTACTCAGGTAATGATCTGAAGCCTTAAAATATGAGAGGATCGCTGAAAAGATCTACAGCTTTGGTTTCTAAGACATGTACCTATTTTTGATGTATGGCTGGGTAAGGGGAAGAGACACAGGGTACGGGTTTAGAAGACTGAACTAACAATGAGTTCGTATCTAACTGTTACAATATTTCATATATTGATGAGGCATCACCGCAGTGGAAAGGAGGCCTCTAATGAACTTGGAAGACTTTGATCGAGACGGACCGAAAACACCCCCGTTGTTCGCAAGTGGAAGTGTAAATCAAGTGTAAGATTTCGACCGAACCCAGTTAAATTCAAAAGATTAATTCAACTTTGATCAAAGTATTAACTCCGGATAGTTAAGAGTTCTGGTTCCGCTCGATCATATTGGATTGCAAAAGAAAATATTACAGTCATAATTTAAAAATTAATGTTGAAAAGCAAATGAAGTTAAACGTACGCACCAAGTTTTGTCGAGCTGTTCACTTGGACACTAACATTCTGTCAGATCTAAAGAGATACTACCCACGTCCATTGAAATTCTTTACATTTGAGAATTCCACGAAGACCAAGAAAAAATATAAAGGAGAAGAGAAGTAGAAAAAATGAGTAAAGTAGTGAGATCCATTACTATATAATGTATAAAATGAGTTAGTGGAGGAAAGTAGCGGATGTAATTGATTTTTTAAATTATAAAATTTTACTATTTTAGGAAAGTTTAGAAAGGTAAAAAATTGGATGGGACATCCCAAAAAAGAAAGTGTAAAGAAATGGACTGAACAGAGGGAGTAAAAACAACACATCACATTTACAACAACATTTTTTTTTGTTTTTTATTTTTACCACAAACTGTAGCCTTTTTTACTTGCGAAACTAACCTCTTTTTCAAACAAAAATGGCCTTACTTTCCCCCTCTCCTTCCTCAAACGCATACACACAACACAACACACACACAACCATCTTCACCCCACCCAAAATCATCCGCATTCACGTCGCCGATCCCGACGCAACCGACTCTTCCGGCGACGAAAATGACACCTCACTATCTAAACCCAGAAAAATCTGCACATACTCCAACCAAATAATCATACAGCCTTGCTCTGCTACTAAAATTAACACGACCCATGTGAATAACTCCGTCGAAACCCCACTCCCCGCCGTTGAAAATCCTCGCCGGAAAAAACAAAAAGTCGCCGGAAAATCAAGAACGGCCAAGAAAGTGGGAAATTCCGGCGTAAAGTATCGGGGAGTGCGTCAAAGGTCGTGGGGAACATGGATCGCTGAGATCCATGTTCCGAAGTGTAAACGGCTCTGGTTGGGTACGTATAAAACAGCTGAAGAAGCTGCTATGGTGTACGACCACGCGGTTATTAAGTTGCGTGGGTCTCACGCGATCACCAATTTCGGTCAGAGTGAGTCAAAGTGTGAATCAACGCAATGCTCAGTGTGCGCTAGAAAAGGAAGCGGAAATAATTCGGAGAATTTTTCGGGTTCAAATGATTTTATTTTGAAAAAGGCTCCGGTTTGTGACCCGGTTAAGGAAGGGATTAACCCGATAAATTTTAGGATGTTTGATTTTGAAAAGGAGTGTAATGTAATGTTTGGCGGGTCAATGACTGATGTGTTCGGGTCGGATCTTTTAGTGTCCCTATGACCTATGAGATCTAGTACTATGTAGTTTGGGCCATAGGATATACTCCCTCTGTCCCATTCATTTCTTTACACTTTCCTTTTTGGGATGTCCCAATCAATTCTTTACGTTTCCTAAAATAGTAACTTTTAACAATAAAATACTTTATTACATCCACTACTTCACTCCACTTTTTCAACACTTTACACTATTACACCTACTAACTCACTTATTTTAACAATAAAATCACTATTACACCCACTAACTCAATTATTTTAACAATATTACACCCACTATCTTGGTTTCCGTGCAAAAAGCAAATGTAAACAATTCCCTGGGACGGAGGGAGTATATTTTTGTAATTAAATAGAAGTACTAACTAAGTGGTGAGGACTTATCTTTTGTTATTCTGGGTTTATTCTGGTTCATTTCAAAAACTTTTTAGATCGAATATCCAATTGTAAGATTATAAGCCTAATTATTCAAAAACTATGAATTAGTGGGCTGGGAGTTATGTTTTGCTGGAAAGAGAAGTCCGAAATTATGGATATTTCTCAAAGGAATGAGTAGCATATATATATATATATATATATATATATATATATATATATATATATATATATATATATATATATATATAGGGTCTTGTTCTAATAAAAACTAACTTAGAATAGAAACTAGAAACTAAACCTAAATTAAATATTTCAAGCTAATCTAATGACCAAATTAGGGGTACTCCAATACAAAAAACGTTTAAAATTATTGTCTCTATTCAACAAAAATATAAAAATTTTAAAAAAAATTAAAAAAAGTTACTGTTCACGTGATGACGTGGCACGTGAACAGTACTTTTTAAAAATTTTATTTTTATTTTATTTTTATATTTTTTGTTGAATAGAGCCAAGAATTTTAAACGTTTTTTGTGAAGGTGCCCCTAGCGGGGCCATTAAAATAAATGAAATATAATTTATTTAGTGTAGGTTTCTAGTTTCTATTTTAAAGTTTGTTTCTATTTGAACGCTAGCCTATATATATATATATATGGGCTACTCCAATACAAACCTCCTTAAAATACAAACCTACAAACCAAGCATAATCTAATATTTCAAGCTAATCTAATGACCAAACTAGGGGTACCCCAATACAAAAAATGCATAAAATAATTGGCTCTATCCAACAAAAAAAATAAAAAAATAAAAAAAATTCACTGTTCACGTGATGACGTGGCAGTGGATTTCACTGGTTAACGGTGCTTCGCACCTTCTTGTACGGCGCTTCGCGCCTTTATCATTCTAAAGTTGTAAGGAATGGCAATCAATGGTAAAGGCAATAGACGATTGACGGGTGTGTCGAGGGCCTGCGACCCTCATGACTACCTAACTCATCCGTTTACTGTCTTAAATGCTTCGCATTTCCACGGCAAGTTTTTTTTTTTTTTTTTTTATGGATAGAGCCAATTATTTAAAGCATTTTTTGTGAAGGTACCCTTGGCGGGAACCTTAGAATAAATGAAATATAATTAATTTAGTATTGGTTTGTAGGTTTGTATTTTAAAAGTGGTTTGTATTTGAGCACTTGCATATATATATATATATATATATATATATATATATATATATATATATATATATTGGGTTACTACTATACAAATCTCCTTAGAATACAAATCTAAAAATCAAATTCCAATCCAACATTTAAGCTAATCTAATGACCAAAATAGGGGTACCCCAATACGAAAAAATCTTATAATTCTACCCTCTATCCATTAATCGAAAAAAAATTAAAATTTTTTTTTTTAAAAAATGATGACGTGGTAGCAGTTTTTTTAAGTTTTTTTATATTTTTTTGGATGAATGGATAGAGGGTTGAATTATAAGACTTTTTTGTGAAGGTGCCCCTGACGGGGCCCTTAGAATATATGAAATATAATATATTTTGTGTTGGTTTGTAGTTCTCATTTTAAGAGTGGTTTGTATTTGAGCAAAAACGCTACTCCAATACAAACCTCCTTAGAATACAAACCTAAAAACCAAATTTCAATCCAACATTTAAGCTAATCTAATTACCAAACTAGGGGTACCCCAATACGAAAAAGTCTTATAATTCTACCCTCTATCTAATCATCGAAAAAAAATTTAAAAAAAATGATGATGTGGCAGCAGTTTTTTTTTTTTTTTTTTATTTTTTGATGAATGGATAGAGGATAGAATTATAAGATTTTTTTGTGAAGGTGCCCCTGGCGGGGTCCTTAGAATAAATGAAATATAATATATTTTGTGTTGGTTTGTAGTTCTCATTTTAAGAGTGGTTTGTATTTGAGCAAAAACCTATATATATATATAGGGTTAGTTTGGGGAAAATTTTTGTTAAATATAAATTTATAATTTTTTTATTCAAATACATATATAAATTGGATTCAACCTCATTTATTAAATAAAAATTAAAATTGATTCATACACATAAGTTATAACGAAAAAATATTTATATCATTTTATAATTTTGTAAAAACATATTTGTAATATTTTTGACAATAAATTGAATTTTTTTTTATAACAAATGTTCAACAGATATATAAACTTGAGTTTAACATCATTTATTGAACAATTGTTATACTTGCATTAAATTCAAATATATAAAATAATTTTACATTAGTATGATTATAAAAATTATATTAAATTAATAATATTTTATATTTCTATACCTTAATTTGGTGTTGGTGAACCCCACAAGAATAGTTGAAAATTATATTATATTTATTCAAAAAAATTTTAAATACGGTTCAATACACCCTATATTAAACAAATAAAATTTCATATTTTTATGGCCTATTTTGGTGTTGGCGAACCCCAAAAGGAAATTGAAGACTTAAATTATGTGTATTCAATAAAATTTTAAATATTAATATTGGATAACTGATGTTGAACCGAAATTATAAATGCATTGATGAACAAAAATAGTTTGTAAGTTTGTATTTTATCATGATCCTATTTATACTATTATATAAAAGCAGAAACATTAAAAGTTTGGTCGGTCGGTCGGTCGGTTGGTCGGTCGGTACGGTACCAGTTGATTTTACTTATTTACCCTTACCCAATTACAAATAAAATCCATCCTACTAACTAATCAGTTTCATTTTTCAGGTTATACATATTATCTTTTCTATTTTCAATAACTAAATAATTTCCTTTTTCAGGTAAAATACAATATCTTTTATATTTTATTTAACTAAAATTTTTCCTTTATTAATCAATTTCCCTTTTCAGGTTAAATATATTATCTTTTTTTAAATTAATTAAATAATTTCCTTTTTTAGGTAAAATACAATATCATTTACATTTTATCTAACTAAAATTTCTACTTTTTTAAAAATACTACGAGCAATTTTGTTTAATAAAATAACATAATTATATTATAAACACTATTAACTAATCAATTACCTTTTTCAGCCAAAACATGTTACCATTTCTCTTTTCTCTAACTAAAATCTCTCTTTTCCAAATATATCATGGATGGTTACCTTTTTCAGCCAAAACACGTTACCTTTTTTCATTTCTTTTACTAAAATCTATATTTTTCCAATTATATCACGGACGTCTCTGTTTAATAAAAATAAAATAATAATATTATAATACTAATAATTAACCGATTACCTTTTCAACTAAAACGTATCATCTTTTCTATTTTTTCTAATTAAATTCCCTTTTTTTCAACATTAATTTCTCAATTTCTAAAAATTATGAGCAATTTTATTTAGTAAAATAACATAATTAATCTATAATTACTATAAACTAACAAATTACGTTTTTTCACATAAATCATGTTATATTTTTAATTTTCACGTTACCTTTCTATTTTGTCTAACTAAAATCTCTCTTTTTCCAAATATATCACGTGCAATTCTATTTAATAAAATAAACTAATAATATTATAATATTAATAATTAACCGATTACCTTTTTTCAGCTAAAACGTATCATCTTTTCTATATTTTCTAATTAAAATCTCTCTTTTAATAGAAATATCACGGACAATATTAATTTCTCCTTTTTTAAAAACTTTACGAGCAATTGTATTTAGTAAAATAACGTAATTAAATTATAATTACTATGAACTAATTAATTACCTTTTTCACCTAAAACATGTTACCTTTTTAATTATCTTTAACTAAATTCTCTCTTTTTCTAATCATATCACGAGCATTCTATTTAATAAAATAAAGTAATAATTTATAATTACTAATAATTAACCAATAACCCTTTTCAACTATAACCTATCATCTTTTGTATATTTTCTAACTAAATTCACTCCTTTTCTAGAAATATCACGGATAACATTTATATAATTATTATCAAATCATTTCATATAAAAATTTAAGCCTCCAAAATTACATGTTTTAAAAAAATTAATGAAAAAAATTCATATAATATTAAAAAAAATCCGTGCATCGCACGCGTTTTAAGCTAGTATATCTAATTCCTGAAGTAACCCATCTATCTAAATTATTAACTATGGCAATGAGTTAAGTCTAACCTTAGTTATGTCAATTATATTCAAGATAGGATCTCTGTGATGTTAAAACTTAGTCTCTTCTCAAAATTTTTGGAATTTTACTGTAGATCCCCATCTCATACATTCACCTCCCAAATAACAGTTAGGTTCGAAAAAATGCATAGTTTGAATTTTTTTGTTGTAAATAATTTTTGGGTTTTTGGATGGAAAGCAGTTTTTAGATGAAATGTTGTAAATAATCTCAAATTTAAAGATAGAGTCCCCAATGCGAACACCACCCAAGTGGCTGCCTGAATACATCTGCAGTTCGAACTTCACATTCACAAGTACCAAGTACCAGCTAATACTATGTACGTAAATTATTGTTAGTGAAAGTATTATTGCACTAGCGGCACAGATCAGACTAATGCGGATTTCAACTCCCCTTGTGGACGATTGGAAGGAACAATTCCAGAAGGCATAAGACTCCAAAAAGCTGGTATTTAATTTTTTGTTTATATTTTGTTTGTTCAAGATCTAGATGGAATCGGTTCACTCGAAGGTAATCATATTATAATCTAATTTGAAAGTCATATTCATTTCTCGCTCTTGTTGTGTTTGCATCGTATGCTTCGGTTCGGCTATGTTGATCTGAACCATCATCGAAATCGAAAATGTTGGTTAAATTTCGATTCAATTCTTTCACAAACACTATTTTGATTTGATTCTTCAAATATTGCTATTTTAGTTTTTAATTTCTTAGTTTCACTTGGTTCCAATTTGGATCTGAATCAGTGCTCACTCTACTTATATTAAATTACATCATAAGGAATTTTTATCTATAATCAATGATTTCAATTTACTACCTGTTTGTAATGAATTTTTTGTATGTCCGAGTTCATGATTTATGATTGATTAATGATTGATATATGTTTATAAGACTTGTTGAGTATTGAATACAGTAAAAGAATACAGAGGGGGGGTGAATGGATTCTTGAACTTTTCTTCGTTCTTGAATATTTGCAGCAGGATATGTGTTGAGTGTGTGAGATATGTAAGTGCGGATAACAAAGACAAACACAACACAATATCACTTTAATCTAATATTTTATTAGATAAAGATTTTTCTACAATTTGTGAATACAAATGATAGTATTCTCAGCTTCGTTTTACTCAGAGAGATATTTCTTGTGATGTTTCTCAAAAACTTATCTGCTAAGGAAGTGAGGCTGTATCCTTATAGACATGGATACACCTACTTACTACAAATAAGGTAGGTAAACAAAATACTTTCCAGTCTGTCTATCTCATTTGAGTAAGAGTCTACATATTTGACTTTGTAAAGCCTGTTCAGATCCACTTCTTTAGCTCCTTGTCCCTTGACTTATCTCTCTAAGCTTCTTTGTAGGATTTCCAACGTGCTTTATAGTACATAGTCAAATAAAGCATCTTGGCTTGTTGCAGGTTTCTGACTTGTACAATTCTTCAGTATTTTGTCTTCAAGAATGTATTCGAGAAGTGGCTAAGTGAGTGATTCGAGAACTAGAATTGACTTAATCGATAACTCTGAATTCTCGAATAGTGTTATATTGACATATCGAATCACTTCTCGAATAGCTCTTTTCTCTGGGAGTCCTTGAGATATCGAATAGAGCATTTTGACATATCGAATCCCTGAGATGTCGAATAGCATCTTGAGTCTTTGAGATATCGAATGTAGCTTTGACTTGTTGACCCTTTTGAGAACTCGAATATCACCTTTGACCTGTTGACTCCTTGAGTTCTCAAACAGAGTAATAGACATATCGAATCTCTGAGATATCGAATGAGATATCGAACAGTGTATTCGGAGATATCGAATAGTGTCTCTGAGATATCGAACCCCTGACTTCTCGAATGCTAGACTTCTCGAATAGACAAATCAACTGTAATTATTTGGCCGTCTTTATCTCCTTGCTTGAGGCATGAACCTTGGAACTTCTTTCAAGCATTATTCTTGACTTAATAGGTACAGTTACACAGCTAGAATTTGATGCCTATTACAAGTACAAAACCAGTAGAAACTTTGCAACTAGAGGTTCCCTCAGTTAAGAGGTCATGTAAGTAATGCATAGCATTACAAACAACTTAGGCTTGTTATTAGATGTATTCAGGCATGCCTCCGTGACTAACAATCTCCCCCAAATTGTGAGTAAGACCCTTAGTCACAATTTCATGTCTGATAACAAGCCTAACATACATAAAGATAAAACTTGACAGTACATGTATGAATTTTGATTAGCAATGTGGATAGAACTACAGGGTGAGTAATCTTACAGCCTATGATGAAGTACTAGCCATTGTCATTTGTTTCCCTTTCCATAGCTTTGGCTTGCAAATCATCATATGCTTTCTGTTTTCTTTCTTTCTCCTTCCTTGTATTCTCATCCATAGCTTTTATTATTTCTGCCATAGCATCCAATTCTTCAAGGAAAATTTAGTCTTTGAAATCTTCAAGTACTGGTTCCAGAATGTTTGCAGGATAGTGGTTGAGTAGGTTCATTCTGATGTTGAACTGATCCCCATTTCTCCTCCTATACTTCACCACATAGGGATTAAACTGAACTCTACACAATCCCTTTGCCCTTAGCTTTTCTGCTTCAATCTCCAGTCTCTCAATTTCTTTCTCCCTTGCTAGCCATTTCTCAAGACACCCTTTTCCGATTCTCTCCTCATGATCTCTCTTCATCTTCACAAAATCAATTAGATCCAGCTTCCATACTCTTTCCACTTTATCTTCTGAGCTCAACAATGCAATGGTTCTTTCTATGTCATGTAGCTTGCCCCAGTGTTGACATCCTCCTTGTTTGAATTTCTCCTCCCTTCCATCAGTATATTTGATCTCAAGGCAGTTATCAACAATGGCAACATGGTAGATTCTTTGAGCTTGTAAGAATTGCAGTTGGTCTTCATCAAAATCTTCATCTAGTGGTTGGAGTTTTAAGCCTGGATAGATTGTCAGGGTCTTTGATTTGGATAGCTTTGATTTCCTTGCAGCTTGCTTGAATTTGATTCTTTTTACATGATTACTTGGCAGCAGTATGTGACCTTTGTTTGTAGACCATTGTAGTATTCCATTAGAAGTTTGCTTTTTGAAACATACAGATGGTTTCTTGACTTGAATCTTCTTCTCTTCTTGAGGTGGCAAGACAGTTGCAGAAGCCATAGATGTAAATTTTTGAAGGTCACTGTTGACAGTATTCACCCTAGACTTAGAGTCTTGTGTTGTGGTGAGGTTACTGTCAGCAATGCCTAAGGCTTGCTGTCTTCCACTTTTCCTTTCAGAGCCTTTACCTTGATCATCATCATTCTTCTTCTCCTTATCATCCTTCTTCTTTTTCTTATCTTCATCACCCTTATTACTCCCGTGATGTGTTCTCCTTCCATCACTTTTATCCCCATCCTTGTCTTGATCACCATCCTTGCTTGGGTTGAACTTAGCAGTCTCAGGTACAATGCCAGTTGCAATGTATGACCTGAGATAAGATATAGCTTCTAATTCTTCTGCTGTTCTTAAACCCTTCTTCTTGTTCAGTTTCTCAGTGATGGCAATGATGAGAGGTTTGTTTTTAGGAGTTAGATGCTTAGGGATGACCAGCTGCTTGATATCATCAATTCTTGTTCCAGCCTGGTAGATAATGGTTCTGGGATTTGTGAATACTTCAGGTAGCTTTGAAGGTTGACCATCCCTTAAGTCATCATAGAGACTCTTGTTGTTCTCATTCCTTCTTTCAATTAGTGCAAGGAACACCTCCACTTCAGAGTGCTTTAGGCCTTGTAGAGTGTTGATGGTTAGGTGCCATATCTTGGTCTTTCCTACCACCATTATTTCCTTGAGCCACAGGCTATCAACTCTTCTAGGTATCACAGTGAGGTAGTCAATCTGACTCCTTAAACTCCTGTGGTATGATAATGCATCACTAGCCTGTTCTTTTGAGACTTTCAGAAGCTCCAAGAATGCATCATCATGATAGACATTTGAGTTTGCAATTTCTTGTAGCTTGGTCTCAGTGACTACCTTCACCTCTACTGGCTTGGCGCTTTTCGATATGGTTAAAGAAGGTTTGTCAGATGGCATACTCCCTGCAACTACTGTGGTTGAGATAGATTTCTTTTGACCACCAGGGGTAGTGACATGCACAGTTGGTAGAGTGACAACTGGAAGTGAAGTAGGCTCACCAACTTTGGCTTTTCCTTTTCCTGGAACATGAGTTAAAGATTTGGAAGCCCTTTGATAACCACCTTCATTGAATTTGATGCCCTTTACTGGTGGTTTCTCCCCCTTTGTATTTGAGTCCCTTGAAATCCTCTTCTCCCCCTTAGGCTTGTTGTCAGGCACAGAGGCTTTAGGATTGACCTTTGGAGTTGAAGATTCATCAGGCAGAGGGAGACCCATGTGCTTCATCATATCAGCTAACATGGACTGTTGATGCAGAAGAACATCAGTTGTGGTGGTGGCTTGAGTGTTCAACTGCTCAGTCAGAGTAGTGACAGTGCCTGTAAGATGAGCATTAGACTGGGTGAGAGAGGCTACTTCCCTTTCAAGAGAATTGGCCTTGGTGAACAGTTCAGTAGATTTGAAGCCAGACAAGGATTGTTCTTTCAGTCTCTGCACTTCAAACTTAGACATAGAATGCACTGGGACTTCAGTAGGCAGCTTGTCTCCATACGGATTTGCAAACATAGTTCTTAGCATGGCATTGGCTTCTGTTGTCTGATCAGAAAGATTTTGAAATTTATGCCCCAGACCTTTGACAGTATCTGATAGAATGGCTAAACCATTGTCCATCTTTGTACAAGTAGCCTTGCAGGTTCGAATGTCCTTGAGAACAGTCTCCATTTGAGGGAATTTAGCATCAAAAGTCCTTTTTATCTCATGCACCTCTTGAGTTGTTGCTGTGCAAACTGCTTTAACTTCTGTTTTTAGGCCCTTTCCAAGGTAGTGTGCAGCCTTGAGAATGCCTTTGTAGGTGTCATTGATTGCCTCATACACATCATTAGGGGTGAGAGATTTGGCATTGGACCCTAGTGAAGTGATGTACTCCTCTCTGAGGTACTGGAGACCTTCTGAGAGAGGGATGTCATATTTTCCTTGTAGCCAAGCATCTACATTTCCATCTCTCTCAGTTTCATCTATGATCTTTGCCTTATGTATTTCTACATCATCTCTGTGGCATAAGAGGATAGCTTCATATTCTGGATTGGGCATGTTTGCAATGAGAAGGTGCTGAGCAATCTTTGTGAACTCAGGGATCTGATCCACAATTAAGCTTTGGAGTGCTTCAACCATCAATTGTGGTGGAACAGACCCTGATCCTGAAGCACTGTCATGTTGCACAGGCTTCAGCCATTGAGACATATAGTGAGAGCTAGAGCTAGGCAAGCTAGACTCCTAAGTTACAGATGCAACTTCTGTAACCGGATGGACAGACTCTACTACTGTTGTCTCCACAGGAGTGGGATGAGTTACAACAGTAGGTGACACAGGCACAAAGTCTCTAGTGAAAACTAGTGAATCCTCTGTGTTTGTGATGGTGTCATTAGGATATGTGAAAGGCATGTGACTCAGCCTATTTTTAGTTAGAGGATCCTAATCAACTTAAACCAAATTGTAATAAGTAAATATACATATGAACTGTCACAGGAATCTCAAGAAGTATTATCTGTCAGAAGAAAAAAAAGAAAAGTCAATCTATAGTTTTGATGTCGTACACTGGAAGACCATTCAGTTATCTGATCAAGCCCCAGTATAGCATTGAAGTGAATGGATTCATTTGAACAGTGACAGAGATTTTTCGAGTGATAGTTTGAATGTCAGTTACAGTACAAGAGAATTGAGAGAAGAAATAAACCACAACCTAAAGTCAAAAGTGAAGAAGCATCATTGAAGTTAGTCGTTCATGAACCAGACAGTACATCGAACGTCAACACAAGTCAGTGGTAATTCTTTACTACCTTCAGTGGTTTGTAAGAATTAAATTAATTATTTATTGATTTAATTAAATTCATTTATAATTGATATAAATCATTTAGTTGATTTAATTAAATGAATTAATTCTAGAAGAATTAATTTATTTATTAAATTAATTATTGTATCAATTAAATATGAATTGGTTAATCATTAATTAATTAAATGGATCAATATGACTTAAAGAAAGAAGGTTGGATTATGTCTTGGTGAAGCTAAATTCGGTATGACCTAAATTATGTCATACCGACAGAATTCAAGATTATGTCTTACCGAGCTATGAAGATTATGTCTTACCGAAACAAATATCTTGATTAAGTCATACCGACCACCTGCCAGCTGTGTTAAGTCATACCGAACTTTTATTAAGTCATACCGACCAGGTTTATGTCTTAATGGAGGTTTGTGTAAGTCTTAATGAAGAAAAATTAAGTCTTGGAAGCAGTTTAAGTCATGCTGGAGCAGTTAAATATCCTACAGAAAGCTAGCAAGACTTATTACTGATACAAAAGAACAGAACACAGCAGATTAAGTAATAACCAAGAAACAGAGCAGAAAATATAATATCCAGCAGAACAGAATTCTCTCTTAAGAACACCAAGAACACCAAAGCTTAAACAATTCCCAGAAATTCAAGTTCTTCATCTTTGTAATATTCTATCCGCTAGAACTTGTCTATTTGTGATTCTTGTACTACTAGCGAATTAAGTTTCCTAGTTCTTATCTTGATTATTATTAACTAAATTAGAAAAGTTCATGTCGAATTTTCTAATTAGTTATTAACATCTTGATAAATTGTTATACTAATTTTGTAACACCACATCAAGTTAATATACAGTTATATTCAACTTGAAAAATTGTGTTAAATAATTCCGCACAAATTTGTCTTTACTAAAATATTATCTAACGGACAAATTTCGATAAAAAGGTAAAGATTGTATTCAACCCCCCCTTCTACAATCTTATCGGACCTAACAATTGGTATCAGAGCAGATTGATTGATACACAAATCAAAGATCCCATTTTACTCGATTAAAAATCATCCCCGAATTTTTTAACTCTCTTAAAAAATTCATCATGTCTTCTAAAGTTGGAACTGTGAAAATTCCCATATATGACAAAAACAGTTATGATATGTGGAAGAACAAAATGTTAATGTTCCTAGAGGTTGCAAATCCTAAATACATGAAAGTCTTATAAGAAGGACCAATAATACCTTTTGGATTAATTCCTGAAGTTGTTACGGATGGAAAAGTTGTTGCCCCTGCGAGGTTTGTACACAAAGATTCTTCTGAATACACTCTTGTTGAAAGAGAGGAAGCTGGACTTGACATTAATTTAAGACTGATCTTAATAGATCCTCTAGACTCTGTAATGTACAGTCATGTGATTAACTACAAGACTGCAAAGCAAATGTGGGAAACCATTGAAACTGTGAATGAAGGAACAGAGGAAGTTAGGGAGAATCGACTAGAAATTCTGACATCTGAGTATGAACACTTTCGATCAGCATCCAATGAAAGTATTCAAGATGTGTTTGAAAGATATAACAAACTTGTCAAAAATTTACAGATGCATGGCAAGTATTACACTCAGAAAGAGATCAACAGAAAATTTCTACTGTCAATGCCTGTTCATCTAGAACATAGGATTACAGCTATCAGAGAGTCGAGGAATCTAAGTGAAATTACTGTAGAAAGACTCTTTGGCGTTTTAAAAACCTATGAACTGGAACAATCTCAACAAAAGGAGATTTATGGAAAAGGAAGAGTTGCTAATACTTCTACAGCTCTTATTGTTGAGAACAAACAGGAAGTGGAAGATAAGGTTATTCAATCTTGTAGTGTTGACAGTGGCAAGCTTGAAGTTGAAGTTGGTCAAACGAATGCTAGTCCAGATGAAGGAGACTTCTATTCGTTAGAAGAGCTAGATCAGTTGGAAGATGAGTCCATGGCTTTGTTGGTAAGGAAATTCAGTAACTTCAGATTCAGGAAGAATCCCAAGTTCAGGTACAAATCTAACTATAACAGGTTCCAAAGAGGAGGTTCTTCATCCTCAAGTAACAGAGGAGGTTACAAAACTGGAACAGTTGAAAGAAGTAAAATTAGATGCTACAACTGTAATGAACTTGGACATTTCGCTACTGAATGTCAAAAGCCAAAACAAAACGAAAGAAAAGACTTTGGATCTGAGAAGAAGAAGACAGGTAAAGCCTATGTGGCTGCTGGAAAGAGTTGGGATGATACAGACTCAGAAGAAGAAGAGTATGGAAATCTTGCCCTGATGGCAAAATCTGATAACTCCAGTGGTACTTCATCTGAGGTATCATGTTCTGAAAGTCAATATATTTATCAACTTAGTGATTCACTAGGTTATGCTAATAGAGAGATTGAAAGGATCAATTTGTTAAATACAGATCTTAGTAATCAATTATCAGAATTACACGATGTACAAAATTGCCATGATAAACAAAAATCAGAAATAAGAATTCTAAAAGAACTTGAGAGGTCTCTAGCGTTGATAGTGGTTCAACAACGTGAGACAATAGCTGAACTAGAAATAAAGGTTAGTGCTACTTCTAATTCATGTAAAGTGGCTAAAGAGTTGTTTAACCAACAAGCTATTAATCAAACCGTAGGAATTGGGTTTGATTATAATGAAGCTATTGGACGAAAAAGCATTATTACCCCTAATCGTGTCAGTGCTGTAGAAAGGGGTATACCAATAGTGCTTAAGGGTGTTAGTAACCCACTCTTTAAGACATCCATAGCAGAACCTTTGGATACAACATCTTTAATCATTAAGGAAGAGATCCGCATTGAGGATTTAGCTAATGGCGTAGTCTTAGAAAGTAATCAAGTTGTTAAAAATGATGAAGATAGAAAGTCTGTGTTTAAGAAAACAGAAAGAGTTGGTGAGTCTACTAGTTCCTTGAAAACTAGTAGTAGAAGTAACAACATGAATAAATGCAACAACATATCTACCATGCATGCTATTCCTGTTATTGATACTGCTCATAAGAAATGCAATGCTGTTAATTGCATGTCTTGTGCTTTTAATATAATGTCTGCTTACTTTAACGGTAATCATGCATGTGTTGATAAGAATGTTCCTAGACAGCATATGAGCAGAAATAAACATGTTAGATCCAGGACTGTAACACCACCTAATTCTAAGACTAGGACTCCAAGTCCTTCTCAGAATATGGTGAAGACATGGTTACCCAAGCTGAAACCAAAACAAGTTAAAGCTGTTTACAGAGTTAAATGTCCAGTACCTGAAGAAAATGTTGTTAAAATAAAAAGTGTTGCTTTGCCTGATAAAGGCCAATTCTTTAAGTACTCCGGACCAAATCAAATTTGGTTCCGAAGAAAGTCTAACCAATTTGTCATTGCAGGGTTTAAAATAGGTTGAACGAGTCATGTGGATTCTGGACAGTGGATGTTCAAGGCATATGACCGGAGATAGAGCCCTGCTGACAAATGTGGTGGAGAAGGCCGGCCCAGTCGTTACCTTTGGAGATAAAAGCAAAGGTAAAACTGATGGATATGGCAGATTAAAAGCTGGAAATGTTATCGTTGAAGATGTCTCTTTTGTGAACGGCCTTGAGCACAATTTGCTCAGTATTAGTCAATTCTGTGACAAAGGTTATGAAGTTCATTTCAACAAGAAGAATTGTCTAATATCACACAAGAGAAATGAAAGGCCGCAGTTGACTGGAGTAAGAAAAGGAAACTTGTACATAGCCAATATGAACTCTGGAAGCACAGAAGAAATTAGATGTTTTTATTCAAAGGCATCCACTGATGAAAGTTGGTTATGGCACAAGAAACTTTCTCACCTAAACTTCAAAACAATGAATTCTTTAGTTAAAAGAGAATTGGTGAGAGGTTTACCTTCGATTGAATTTACTCAGGAAGGTCTATGTGATGCTTGTCAAAAAGGAAAGTTAAAAAGGGCAACTCACAGGAGCATTAACACATCATCAATAACTGAACCATTACAACTTCTCCATATGGATTTGTTTGGTCCAATTAGTGTGATGTCCATGTCAAGAAAAAGATATGCTCTAGTGATTGTTGATGATTTCTCAAAATTCACATGGGTACTATTTCTGAACTCAAAAGATGAAACTCCACAACTGGTAGTTGATCACATTAAGTTAATTGAGCTGGACTCTAATCGTCCAGTAAGAGCTATAAGGTCAGACAACGGAACTGAATTCAAGAATGCAGTTCTGAATGACTTTTGCACTGAAAAGGGTATAACTAGACAGTACTCGGCTCCCAGAACTCCTCAGCAAAATGGGGTAGTTGAAAGAAAGAATAGAACCTTGATTGAAGCTGCACGTACTATGCTAAGTGAATCAAGGCTTCCATTGAGCTTTTGGGCTGAAGCTGTCAACACTGCATGCTATACCCAGAATCGAACACTTATCAATAAAGACTTAATGAAGACACCATATGAAGCTCTACATGACAAGAAACCAACTCTCAAGTACTTCCATGTATTTGGGACAAAATGCTTTGTGCTGAAAGAAGGAGATGATCAAGGTGGTAAATTTGAAGAAAAAGCACATGAAGCAATATTTATTGGTTATACTAGAAGAGCCTACAAGGTGTATCTTATTGATCAACAGAAAACTATGGAAAGTGTCAATGTTACATTTGATGACACAAAACTCCCAAGTATCCAAAATGAAGATCCATCTGAAAAGCTTAAGTTTGATGACATGTCAGACTCAGATTCAGATGATGACAATCAACCTGACGTTGTTGCTGATAATAATAATCCAAATGTTGGTGGTAATGATCAAGGTGATGCTGGTGAAAACAATGATAATTTTCAAGACACCACTGATACTCTTGAACCATCAATAAGTCAATGTAAGAACCCCAAATTTTGGATATAATTAAAACTTTTTATTAAGTAATGATAAAATGAAGAACAATGATTCCGACAACAAGGTCACCAGCTCTAATGAATGGTGGTTTCAAAGAACAATGATTGTAATGAATGGATATTGCTTGGGGCAATGATCCTGATGCATTGGTATATTGTCAGAATAGAGTAATTCGATGGTTGAGGACCTAGATAAGAATAATCTACCATCCAGGAAGGAGCTAATGGATCCTTGAAGGGAAATGAGTACGTGCATAGTATTTTCCATACGTGCATAGTATTTCCCGTACGTGCATAGTGTTTCCTGTACGTGCATAGTAATTTGGTGGATGAGTAGTGATTTTGTAAGTTGGAATACTTTTCACGCCACCCTATGTACGGGACGTGATATGGATGTTTCGAAGTCATATTAATAATACGCGGAGGAAATAAGTGAATGCAGAGACGATCGGAATTCAGAAATTCCAAATTCTTTTTCGGTATAATATTTGACCGGACAGTGGATTAAATATTATTATAATCCAAGAATTGAGATATTAACTTTGAGGATTTGATATTTTGGGATGTTATTATATTTGATTTAAGAAGGAAGGTAGGAAACCACTGAGGAGTGGTTATGGCTACAATGTAATAATTGATATTTGGAAAGAATGAATGGAATTCGACTTTATTATTTCTATGTCTTGAAGAATGCTAAAGGGTAACAACATAGGTAAGAATAATCTATCTTCTAAGGGAATAAGATATGGCACTTTCAAGCAGGAGAATATTCTCATGTAACGATTAATCCAGTAGTTCCGTAAAAAGGATAAGGAACGATCGAAAGAGAATACGGACAATTGTACCACCCTAAGAGAACAAGTAAAGAATACAGAATGAATAGTGTTTTGGTGGGAGTATATAATAATATGAGACGACACTATATAGAAGCATTCGGGACGGATTTCCGAGTTCGTATTAGTGATCCAGGGGGAAAATAAGTGTATGTAAAAGCTGTCGGATTCTGAAAACCGCACTTTTATTTTCTCCGAGAGTTCCCTGGACACTGATAGCCTTAAGTATTTAACGAATGGATTTAAGGAATATAAATTGGAAAGTTAGAATGAAAGATGGAGAATGAAAGTATTGATATTAAAAAGGATTCCCGGTAAACCCTAATTAGAAATCCGTGAAATATTCCTACGAACGATCAATCGAAACGGGCAATAACCGGACACAGAAACAAGCAGAGGAAGCAAGAGTCTTGTGTAAGCTACTAGAATAAATATCTAGCAACCAAGTGGCTTAAAGTAACTAGCATACTTGGAGATGGAAGTAGTACTTAGATATCAAACCAATACTTAGCATGAAAACCATTCAAAATGCAACACATGTCTCTTGATTGCATCATGGATGACCTAGGCACTTTAATAAAGCTACTTTAGCAAGATATTATCCAAGGCAACACAATAATACAAGGAAAAGATCAAGAACAAGCAAGCAACTCTCTCCCCCTCCAAAACATTCCATTCTACTTCCTCCCTAAATTCCAAATCCAAAGTAAAAGCTTCCACCATTGTTTGATCTCCAAATTTTTATGGTAAGTCCTATAATTCATAAAAGTGATACCCTAGAAATCTTGGCTTCAAACTCCATGTTTTCCATTTTCAAATAAATCATCCAAGCCTAGGGTGAATAGTGATTTTAAGAAACTAACTTTGATTTCTTGTTTTGTTTGGATGATCCAAGCTTTGTTAAGGTAATCTAAGGACTAGACAAGGCTTACCAAGTGTTATTCAATCTCCAAGGAAGGTAACAAGCTCCAAAAACCCTTGGTACCATTTTGAGATTTTATGAGTTTTATGGATGATTTAGTGTTAGTATGCTATGTTATGCTTAGATCTATGTTATTAGTTGATTATGGTTGTTGTTTGGATTGTGATCCATGAGATGGTTGAGATGAGTTGTTGATAGACTAGTCATGATGATTATCATGCATTTGTGTGGTTGGATTGATCTTTGTTAGATCGAGATAAAGTGTAAAAACTTTGGAAAACGCGTAAACATAGCCGTTATAATGCCCGATTTTACAATATCATGTTTTGTATGCCATTTTTCACATCAAGACCCTACTGACCAGAAACTTTTCTGCCATTTTATGATAGCTTATGTTATAAGCTTCGTTTTGATATAAAGATCACGTGAAACGGACTTACGGTTTAGGAGTTACGGCCGGTTTACTAAAAGTATTTCGAAACCGTAACCGAGAATTCGTAACTGAATTGAACCCTCGTAAAATATGTAAAGTCATGGCGAATCTTGGAAAATAAATACTAGAGGTAAAAATGAAGGTGTGAAAGAAAACCGTATGTCAAAAGGATCATTTTTCGATTTATTAAAAATGTTCGAGTCGAGGTTAAACGCGAACGAACCCCTAAAAGATGACTCTTTTATAACTTCGGTAAAACACTTAGAAAACAGGCGATAAAACTCGGAGTATAGTATTGGTTCGTAACGATCGACTTTAGAACTCATATGACTTAAGTATGTCCCAAGTATAAGTACAATGACATGTCGTATTAACGAACGAATGTCGGGTCGGATCAGTGATAAAAGTAATCCACTAAAAGGGGTATAACGAGATAACTCGAGAACGTGTTTCGAATTAAGTATAACTTAACTTTTAATATGTTAAGTGATTAATCCCGAATGCCTTGGCTATTTATAGATCACCAAGCTGAACCGGGACCCGCTACCACTACCCCTTACCGTACTCGACTACCAGGCAAGTTTCAATTCCCTTCTTTTAGGCTGTTGTTGTGATTGAATAAATATATATATATGATTGCTGATATACATATGCCATTGCATGCATGCCTACTTTCAAGTTGAATTGATATACTTGTTCCCTGAATGTTATTGTTGGCTTATAAGCTAGATAGTTATATATCAGTTATAAGCCGGTTATTGTAAGACCCTCATAGAAGGGCGTATACATCTTATTAATCAAAAATAGACCGGGAGTCAATATTCCTTGATATATCGAGATTACCTCGGAGGAAAATATTTAAGTAAATATTTTCTATTATTTGGGCGACGAATATTATTTGAATATTCGTTCGAGACTAATTATTTTAACGATCCTTACTTCAAATAATTATTTGAACAAATAATATTTCTCAATATTCATTCAGAGTCGAATTGATTATCGACTATTATTTCGAATATTCTTCTAAAGATGAGACTATTAAATGAATATTATTTGGATATTCTTTTAGAATATTATTTTATTAAATAAATATTACTTTTGAATATTCATTTAAGATATTAAATACTTGATGGATATTATTTTAATATTCATCTGAAGCTTGATTTAATTATCGAATATTATCTCGAATATTCCTTAAGGCTTGGATTACTAAATGAATATTACTTGATATTCATTTAGGATATTATTCATTAAATGAATATTACTTTTGAATATTCATTTAAATTCCTAATTAATTATGAATATTACCTTAAATATTCTTTTCAGGTCTTATTAATTAATGAATATTGTTTTGAATATTCATTTAAATATTTATTTATTCAATAAATATTCTCCTGATATTTCTTCAGGGATTATTTTGAGAAATACTCTGATTAAAGATATTCTTTCATATTCCCAAATATTCTTTAAATATTTTAACTCATTAAATATTCTCTGAATATTTATTCCATACTTAGAATAATCTCGATAAGATTTATCTTCTTCGATTATTACAGAAAATATCTCGGAGTCATATTATTATTAATCTTATATCAAGAAAGGTTCTCAGACATCATTCTTCTTTGAGTCTATCTCCTTAATAATAAGGGAACCTTACTTGGGAAATGTTATTTATCTTGTCGACTTCCCAGTCATAAAGTATTCCCTTCACCCGCAACTCGGGTGCTGTTGACTTATTAAGTCGTTGCTTACCTTCTCATCTTTCGAGGGGTAAGATTACTGGAACAAGTTAATATCCGTTACCAAGTAATAGCTTGGGAGTTATTGGTAAATTTTCCTTTCCAACAAGATACGACTACTTTGTGGAGTCTTATCAACAAGTATTATACTTGGGGAAAGGGGGACGAACGTTACATTCAGAATCATGAATTCTATTTGAACTAGGAGTCGTGTAAGAGGCCGAGTAGCGCCGGTCCATCCCCTTTGGCCCAACCGTTGGCCGGGGAGAGCTAGTAAGGCGGTATACAAGTAAAGCCGTCAGTTCTTCCTTCTACCGGTAGTAAATCTAAATTGAGCTGTACGATCTCGACTGATCATCAAGATTGGAACAGCGGGCGCGGTGAATACTCCATCATTGGTTCATCATCCAAATTTATTTATTTCCTGCAACATGATTACTGTTGGCAGAGTTGGAAAAGGGTCATAACTGGAATTGCAACCTTTTCTTGCAAGTTCATCTTCTTAATAACAATAATAATATCTCGCTTACTTTGATGTAGCAGATATTTCTACAAACAAATACTTTAAGTTACCTTGTAACTTCATCGTTCATATTATACTGACATCATTTCCGTAAATGCATGGCATATGGTTTGAAAGATACTTTTGAACTGTTCTATATTATCGTTCAATTATATATTATTGTTGGTGGGCTATTGCTCACCCTTGCTTTATTATTATATCACAACAACAGCTAGACCAGATGACTCGCACAAGGCGCACTCGACGCGGGCGAGGACGATGAGACTACCAGAGCTGAAGAAGAAGCTATTGGTAGGATATATTTATTCTTTCAGTACCAAGAATATGGTCTAGTATGACTTATGTAAATGGATGGCAAAGAGTATGTATTTATATTGAAATTCTTTTGGATTGTAAGAACTCATAATGTGATTAATAAAAATTTGATTGTTACTCTGATTTCATCTCTGGGACTATAACGGGTGTGTTTTATATTGTTGTGTTGGGTCATAGAGACGTAATTTATTTTATGTTAAGGAAAGTTCAATTGTTGTGGACAGAATTGGGAACCGTAACCACCGGATCCCGGACCCCGGATCTGGGGGTGTTACAGAAGTGGTATCAGAGCGTACGTTATAAACCCCAGAGATGAGGTAACGTTAAAACAATAAATTCAATAAGATAATAAGAACTCTTGCCAAGTTCATAGTCGGACTACTTAATGTAGTGATGACATATAAAACCCTTATGGGAACTCGTAAGTATCATGATAGTAACTTAACTCGATATCGTATCGACAAGTAAGGCGACAGACCTTGAGGCATACGAGCAACAGCGCGATGATGCTTTATATGTTGAAGATCAGCGAGTAATTCGATGGAGTACCCTACTGGAGACCCGGAAGAGGTTCCAGCAGATAAGGAAAATCCTGTTAGGATAAGGAGCTTACCCATGGGTAATGAGGGTCGCAGCCAGAATGATTGTGATGATTAAGATATGGTGCTCAGAAAAGTGAGTATAAAGAACCGAGATATTATTAAGAGATCTGAAGATGCATGTTGAATTCATAGCCGGACTACCAGATGTAGTACCAGCAAGAAAGAAGGATTGGAAGAATTACTTGAGATCTTATACGGAAATAGATGAGAATCCTTAGAGATTTTCATCTTAACAAAGAAAGAGCTAGAGGGATGTATGATTATCAAAGACAGCGATATAGGACAAGGAGCAGAGTCCCTAGGAATAGTTGAGAATGAGGCAGTAAGTACCATATCATTTGATAAATGAATCAGTATGAATATTGTCAGTAATAATTCGCCACGAGAAGGCAGATGTCATAGGTTATAATTTACGAAACCAAAGTGAGGTTAATGAGGTGGTTTTTATTCAGGGAAATGTTCATGAATGAATCAGTAGAAAGTAAAGACATTGGGAAGTGACAGCATGATTGGGTAAAGTTATATAAGGAAGTAGTAAGCAAGACAATGATCTCAGAACCTACCGGAAGATAAGACCAGTGAGTCAAGATGAACTCGTAATGAGACTACTGCCAGAGACTGAGTATAGAGTTAATTCAACTCAGTTAAATGATGAACCAGAAACGTTAGATGCATGTGATTCAGAGGAATATTAAATTCCTTCTTCTCTTTGAATGGATTATAGTAGTTACCTTAAGTTTACTCCGACACGGAATTATAATAGATCAAGTAATACGATCAGCAGTTAAAGAGAAAAATGTGAGAAAATCTTCCTGGAGCTAAAAAGTGAAATTGGTAATGACCAAGAGCTGGCATTGCTTAATGGAAAAAGGAGACTTTGTGCTTCCAACGACGCTTCGCATAAAGGGTTAGGTAGACCGACATTTGGTAGTATTGAATATCAGGACGTTATGACAGGTTTCAGTTTGAAACTATTGATTCCCTTCTAAGGGATGGATATAATTGATTCCTCTCCAGTGGGTAAACTTCCAATCTGATGATGATTATTTCGTTAACTATGACTGCTTATGATTCCACCTGCTTGGAGGTTCATAGAACTATTCTTCAGGTTTCGAAACTGGTCTCCTTGATGTTACCAGTAGGTGGGTAGATTGATCAAAATTTCCCTGAGTCTGGAAAGGAATTTGGTGAATTTTGGCAAACCTTGTCTTTCTGATTATCAGAGAATGTCATGGAAGAGAGTAGAAACTGGAGCAAACCCTGTGATTTGGGTAAGGATGCTGTAAAATGGGTTAGTAAACGGACCCTGAGCATTACAATCGACGGTAGTGATAAAATGATGAAGTGAGATTGGACGAAAACAGGAAATGTAAGTAAGAAACCAGCCGGACTGAGAAATTCCAGGATTGACTTAAATGAAAGGGCTGTTATGCCAGGAATGGTAAGCTTGTGTGGCACGCGGGATTGATAAGAATAGTGGAAAAGATAAAAGTGGAGGAAAGGTGACCGGAGACGGTGCCGAGTAGTCGATTAAGACTTATATGGAGTAAAGTTTTGGAAAGGTAGAAAGGTATCTAGAAGAAGGCACTATGCCGGCAATTGCTAGAAAAGTAATGCTATTAGCCAACCCCTAAAATCATATATTTTTATTTTAGTGTGGCCAGTTGAGGCCAAGTCACAACGGACTATAAAGTGACTAGACCATCAATGAAAAGACAAAGCAGGGTTGCTTCTAAGTAAGCACCGACTGCAAGGGCTTCTGATATAAAGGAAATATTAATGAGATCGTAGGAGTCTTCTACTAAACCCTTTGCAACCCATGTTTTGATGGGGAATTTACTAGACCTTTTTGGGATGGGGTAACCCGTACTAAAGTGACTCATGTGTATATGGTTGTCCAAGATTACGAGTAAAATGGAAGTATAGTGACTTGAGATGTATGATGTTAGGGTATCATGAATACCATGAACATATTACGACTAAGGGAAGTAAACAACGAAGGTTTATGAAGAGAGTATAGAAATGGTCAGAGATGGATCAGTGTGCTGTAGAAATTTTGTCTAAGGAAAGTACATTTGAGAAGAACGATAAGTACTAAGAGATTCACGTTGAACTCGACCAATATCTTCCAAAACATCCTTGCTGCCATTACCAAGTTCTGTAAGAGAGGAGATAGGCAAACGTTGCCTTTTTGGAAGGCCAAATAGGCTGACAACTGTCTGAAAGAAGAGGGTGGCATTAAGCCACCGATCGATTATCAAATGAGAATGATTGAAAAGAGACCTTTATTAAGGATACATGATCTGATTGCCAATTATAAGATGCAAGAATTCCTTGGCAGTTGAATTAAGGATAGGATATCCATAAGTTAAGACAAACCCTGGGGAATGCACAAGGGGTGGCATTAACCCTAATAACGACATTATGACTTCAGATGATATGAGTTGGACTTGCTAAGGCAACAATGACCGGTAAGGATTATTAAAAAGAGTTCTGGAAAGAACATAGACAGAATTATTAGAGTATTGATCAATGACATTTTGATATACCCTGTACCCAGAAAATACAGGAGGAAGGATGAGGATGACCTATGAAACCTTACAAGGAAAAAGGTAATATTCCGAACTTCAAAATGGAAGTTTGGTAAGGAATGTATGACATAGTAACAATAATGCCAGATGAGGCATGTATGAAACCCTGAGGAAGTATGGGTTGAACCTATAAAGGTTGAGATTATCCTAAGATAAGGAAAGAACTAAGAAGAGAAGTATCCTAAGTAGGATTGGGAATAAACGTGACAAAGTTCCCACGGGTAGGTGAAAGCAATGACTTATGGAGAAAGACTGATAAATATACTTTTCTCCATCAGCAGAGCTTAAGGGAGAATGCTTTCACCCAACAATGATGGGAATGAGGTAGAAATGTTTTAATTGGAATATATCCAGAGAACAAGGATTACCAGAAATTATTATTATCAGGGAAGGCCAATGAAGTGGCCGACAGTCTAATTATAAAGGAATAATTATAAATGTTCATACCGAAGAAACAAAATGATATTTGGAAAGACCTTGAAGGTCATATTGGAGTGGAGGAAGTTACATTCCTTTTGATGATTGTGCAAGAATCAAAGGTAATAATAGTTTAAGTAAAGATTCGATTCCCGATATTGTCTTAAGCAAACTACACACCTTAGAAGGTCCCGTTTTGAGGCAAACCAGGACCATGATACAATATTGACGAAGTAAACCATTAAGTTTCCAGTATTTTATGGGAGATGCATGCGTGATGGTTTCATCAACCGGACCTAGCTGCGATGCTTGAAACTCTTCTGCAATTTTATGTACTTCATGTAATATCTACATCAAGTTCAAGAAGTGTTCCTTATGAATAAGGAATAGTGATTACTTTGTCTCCCTAAAGGATTGAAACCCGTAGGGTTAGCTATTAATGCACTACGTAAACAACAAGCGATGGTGATTCTTCTAAGAAAATAGATGACAATGTAAAGATAAAGAAAGTGCTGCCATTGATTAACTAAATGGCATGTTGATGAATGACAAACAAGTTTATGTTAGTGTACTTCTGTGCAAACAAGATAGAGAATATGAGGTTGATGATTCATGATGTTAAAGATATTCCCATGGAAAGAATTAATGAGACTTGGAGGGAAGGGCGGTTGAGCCCGAGACTTATTGGGCCACCTGAGAGTTTAAAGTGTTCGGACGGCGGTATTCGAGCCAGCCTTACCCCCAAAACTTATAGCACGGTCATAACGGGTTTTCATGTGGCCAGGCTATGCCAGTAAAATGCAGATGTTCGATAGATGATAAGAGTGCGAGCAGGTAGGTGTGCGACCTGGTCTGACTTACGAAAGACAATCTGTGGAAAACCACGGATAGAAAAGAACAAGTGATGAGAAACAAGGTTGGCAGAAGTAAATAAGAATCAGATAATAAGAAGGATGTGATTGATAAAGAAAGGACGGGGAAAGCAACTACGAAATAGGAAGCAAGGAATGTTAGGAATGGATTAATAAATGGGTTTTCCGATGAATTCTCGGGATGACAACCTGATAGTGTTAATATTATAGATATGAAAAAGCTAGTAGCGTGACATGGAATGTCAGTAACAATGGTGTCAAGCGAGAAACTAAGATTTAACCTGAAAGGTTCAAATATTTTCCAAAAGTAAGTTGCTAAGGTGGAACCAGGGTACAGGTCCAGAGAATAATGGACAAAGCAGCAAGATATGTTGACACGTGAGATTGCGATCAAATAGTATTGGATATAATTATGATTAATTTCTTCTTTGATAAACCTCTATAGTTCAGAGGTAAATTCTGAGTATGATATTCTACAACCATGAAAGCTTTCTATAATCCTTTAGAACTCTTTTTCTCTTCTTCTCTCTTATTCATCTTCTTTATGAATTGAGAAGAACAACCCTTTTAGGAGGGGAGGTACTGCTACGTGACTATCTGTCTATGTGATAGAAGTCTAAGTGGAATGCCATGACTTGTTTAATTGCTTGTCAAGTACTAAAGGCTGGCCCCCTTCTGTACTAACTATGCAATATAACAAATGTTCAATTGATCATAGTGATCTCTCAATAAATCTTTCCATTTCTCTATATTGATCGAGATTGCGAAGATTAAAGCGATCAGGAAATGCACAGTACGAGCGAGGTTACCTCCGAATCATGGGGTGATAGTGATACCAATGTTACTGCAGGTATCAATAAGGATAAGACTGAGTAAGAGTATAACCCGGATAGTGAGTTGTACGAAAAGTAGCAACGTTGATGGAAAAAGGATAAAGTATGGATTGTAGCACTAGAAGATGTGCTGAGGAAGGGTAGAACGACTAAGAATTGACCAGGAAGCTAAAAAGGGAACGACAGGCAAACGACTCTTTGCTTCCTACCTGATTCCGGGACGGAATCCTTTTAAGGAGGGGAGACTGTAAGAACCCCAAATTTTGGATATAATTAAAACTTTTTATTAAGTAATGATAAAATGAAGAACAATGATTCCGACAACAAGGTCACCAGCTCTAATGAATGGTGGTTTCAAAGAACAATGATTGTAATGAATGGATATTGCTTGGGACAATGATCCTGATGCATTGGTATATTGTCAGAATAGAGTAATTCGATGGTTGAGGACCTAGATAAGAATAATCTACCATCCAGGAAGGAGCTAATGGATCCTTGAAGGGAAATGAGTACGTGCATAGTGTTTTCCATACGTGCATAGTATTTCCCGTACGTGCATAGTGTTTCCTGTACGTGCATAGTAATTTGGTGGATGAGTAGTGATTTTGTAAGTTGGAATACTTTTCACGCCACCCTATGTACGGGACGTGATATGGATGTTTCGAAGTCATATTAATAATACGCGGAGGAAATACGTGAATGCAGAGACGATCAGAATTCAGAAATTCCAAATTCTTTTTCGGTATAATATTTGACCGGACAGTGGATTAAATATTATTATAATCCAAGAATTGAGATATTAACTTTGAGGATTTGATATTTTGGGATGTTATTATATTTGATTTAAGAAGGAAGGTAGGAAACCACTGAGGAGTGGTTATGGCTACAATGTAATAATTGATATTTGGAAAAATGAATGGAATTCGACTTTATTATTTCTATGTCTTGAAGAATGCTAAAGGGTAACAACATAGGTAAGAATAATCTATCTTCTAAGGGAATAAGATATGGCACTTTCAAGCAGAAGAATATTCTCATGTAACGATTAATCCAGTAGTTCCGTAAAAAGGATAAGGAACGATCGAAAGAGAATACGGACAATTGTACCACCGTAAGAGAACAAGTAAAGAATACAGAATGAATAGTGTTTTGGTGGGAGTATATAATAATATGAGACGACACTATATAGAAGCATTCGGGACGGATTTCCGAGTTCGTATTAGTGATCCAGGGGGAAAATAAGTGTATGTAAAAGCTGTCGGATTCTGAAAACCGCACTTTTATTTTCTCCGAGAGTTCCCTGGACACTGATAGCCTTAAGTATTTAACGAATGGATTTAAGAAATATAAATTGGAAAGTTAGAATGAAAGATGGAGAATGAAAGTATTGATATTAAAAAGGATTCCCGGTAAACCCTAATTAGAAATCCGTGAAATATTCCTACGAACGATCAATCGAAACGGGCAATAACCGGACACAGAAACAAGCAGAGGAAGCAAGAGTCTTGTGTAAGCTACTAGAATAAATATCTAGCAACCAAGTGGCTTAAAGTAACTAGCATACTTGGAGATGGAAGTAGTACTTAGATATCAAACCAATACTTAGCATGAAAACCATTCAAAATGCAACACATGTCTCTTGATTGCATCATGGATGACCTAGGCACTTTAATAAAGCTACTTTAGCAAGATATTATCCAAGGCAACACAATAATACAAGGAAAAGATCAAGAACAAGCAAGCAACTCTCTCCCCCTCCAAAACATTCCATTCTACTTCCTCCCTAAATTCCAAATCCAAAGTCCAAGCTTCCACCATTGTTTGATCTCCAAATTTTTATGGTAAGTCCTATAATTCATAAAAGTGATACCCTAGAAATCTTGGCTTCAAACTCCATGTTTTCCATTTTCAAATAAATCATCCAAGCCTAGGGTGAATAGTGATTTTAAGAAACTAACTTTGATTTCTTGTTTTGTTTGGATGATCCAAGCTTTGTTAAGGTAATCTAAGGACTAGACAAGGCTTACCAAGTGTTATTCACTCTCCAAGGAAGGTAACAAGCTCCAAAAACCCTTGGTACCATTTTGAGATTTTATGAGTTTTATGGATGATTTAGTGTTAGTATGCTATGTTATGCTTAGATCTATGTTATTAGTTGATTATGGTTGTTGTTTGGATTGTGATCCATGAGATGGTTGAGATGAGTTGTTGATAGACTAGTCATGATGATTATAATGCGTTTGTGTGGTTGGATTGATCTTTGTTAGATCGAGATAAAGTGTAAAAACTTTGGAAAACGCGTAAACATAGCCGTTATAATGCCCGATTTTACAATATCATGTTTTGTATGCCATTTTTCACATCAAGACCCTACTGACCAGAAACTTTTCTGCCATTTTATGATAGCTTATGTTATAAGCTTCGTTTTGATATAAAGATCACGTGAAACGGACTTACGGTTTAGGAGTTACGGCCGGTTTACTAAAAGTATTTCGAAACGTAACCGAGAATTCGTAACTGAATTTGAACCCTCGTAAAATATGTAAAGTCATGGCGAATCTTGGAAAATAAATACTAGAGGTAAAAATGAAGGTGTGAAAGAAAACCGTATGTCAAAAGGATCATTTTTCGATTTATTAAAAATGTTCGAGTCGAGGTTAAACGCGAACGAACCCCTAAAAGACGACTCTTTTATAACTTCGGTAAAACACTTAGAAAACAGGCGATAAAACTCGGAGTATAGTATTGGTTCGTAACGATCGACTTTAGAACTCATATGACTTAAGTATGTCCCAAGTATAAGTACAATGACATGTCGTATTAACGAACGAATGTCGGGTCGGATCAGTGATAAAAGTAATCCACTAAAAGGGGTATAACGAGATAACTCGAGAACGTGTTTCGAATTAAGTATAACTTAACTTTTAATATGTTAAGTGATTAATCCCGAATGCCTTGGCTATTTATAGATCACCAAGCTGAACCGGGACCCGCTACCACTACCCCTTACCGTACTCGACTACCAGGCAAGTTTCAATTCCCTTCTTTTAGGCTGTTGTTGTGATTGAATAAATATATATATATGATTGCTGATATACATATGCCATTGCATGCATGCCTACTTTCAAGTTGAATTGATATACTTGTTCCCTGAATGTAATTGTTGGCTTATAAGCTAGATAGTTATATATCAGTTATAAGCCGGTTATTGTAAGACCCTCATAGAAGGGCGTATACATCTTATTAATCAAAAATAGACCGGGAGTCAATATTCCTTGATATATCGAGATTACCTCGGAGGAAAATATTTAAGTAAATATTTTCTATTATTTGGGCGACGAATATTATTTGAATATTCGTTCGAGACTAATTATTTTAACGATCCTTACTTCAAATAATTATTTGAACAAATAATATTTCTCAATATTCATTCAGAGTCGAATTGATTATCGACTATTATTTCGAATATTCTTCTAAAGATGAGACTATTAAATGAATATTATTTGGATATTCTTTTAGAATATTATTTTATTAAATAAATATTACTTTTGAATATTCATTTAAGATATTAAATACTTGATGGATATTATTTTAATATTCATCTGAAGCTTGATTTAATTATCGAATATTATCTCGAATATTCCTTAAGGCTTGGATTACTAAATGAATTGTAATACCCCAGAATTTAAAATTTTCTATTAAGTTACTTTATTTTCTGATTTAGGATTTTGATTTAAATATTTTTCTAAAATTAGTTAAATAATAAGGCCAAGATTTATTTATTTACCTATTGTTACTTGCATTAATAAGCCAAAATTCAGATGGCTTATACAGCTTTATAAAGCTTGATTAAGTGGAGGCATCTACAAAGTGATATTATAGTGGTTGAAGGAATCTCTTACTTAGTTCCCTCGATGTGGGATAGGTGGAAGTATTCGAATATTTTGATACCAACTATTTCTAAGTTTGAGTTTTTAAGTTTGGTTGAAAAAGTTTAAGTTTAGTTATCTCGGCTAGCCAAAAGATCAAGTAAAGATTACATAGGATGCATATGCTAGGTTCCAAGTCCTTCCCATGGAAAAGGAAATATGTTTTTATTTCACATTATTTTTATTTCACATTAAATGATGTGGGACTTGAATTGTAAAAGAGGTAGGAAAATACTCAACATTTCCCCTCAATTTTAAACTTTACCTGTAAGTGAGAAACTCGCTCAAGGCTTTCTTTCGTTTTAATTTTTATACCATTCATCTATTATCTCAAGCTCAAAATTATAGCCAAGACAATTTCGTTGGATAGGTATTGATAAGAATAAATGTTGATTATTGAATAGGTTTTATAGGCTGTAGGAAACTTTAACTAAGAAAACCCCTCGATGTGGGATTTAAGGTGCAAAACATACTTTTATTTGAGGTGCCCAAGTTAGGTTTCCTTGCTCCCAAACATTACAAGGATTTTAGAAACACACCAGCAAAATAGTGTAAACAAGATTTAAGCAAACTTGTAATTACAATATAATGAGGATTTTAGCCTTGTATAAAGGTGTTGAAAATTTTACTTTTTTAGATTTGACCTGGCTACAACTAAAGCCAAGATGTGTTAACCTTTGAAAAACTATTTGATTTATAGGCTTTAGAAAAGAGAGCCTTTTACACCATTTAGATGTGGGATAAACCGTTCTCCTAACTTTATATTTTAGTTTAGTTACGAGGAAAAGAGAATGAGGAAAATACCATCTCTTGCTAATAGGTGAAGAAAATATCTATTATGTTTGTAAAAAGCCTTAGAAATCAAGTTTTGGCCTCACATTGAGGTTTATAAATTTCATTTCTCTCGGCCAAATTAAGACCAAGATGACAATGCAAACTTCAGTGCATTTTTGGTTGGGTAGATTATTCAACGTACTCGGTTTTATAGAGACTCCAAAGGAATCCCTTTCTATTTCATCTCGACGTGGGACAAATAAACTTGTTTCAACAATAGACATTGCCAGTGTATATGTCTCTTAAACTCAAATTGATCTAAGACTCCTGTGCAAGTTAGAGAGCTAGGTCAGTAGTAGCATCAAACCACTACCTTCCCTTAAAGATTATAGGAAATTTTATTTACTTTAATCACAAGTGCCCATTAGCATGGGACAGGTGCAACACAACTTCTTCTTTGCACAAATGGTTTGAAGTCTAGTTATATAGGAAAGTGAAGATACTTTGCTCTACATCTCATCGATGTGGGACAAAGTAATATGTGAGAAAAAAAAATTATGAGACAACAACATTCAACCTTCCTCTACAAGATTCTAATACGTATCTTGAAGGTCATAAAAACCATGTTCCCGTCATATTTGTTTTAATCAATATTTTTTTAACATATTTATAAGACAAGAAATTTAAGCAAGAAATTTAAGGTTGTTGTACCTTCCTATTTAATTTATTGCAGCTCAAGTTATTGCCAAATGAAGTTATGGCTTAATAAACTTGTACTTTGATCTAAGACCACGTACTTGCTGCTCTATTTTTTAAACTCAGTAAGGACTTCTACTTGAAGTGCCCTCGATGTGGTATATATAAGCTATCCACAACTTTATTGGACATATGCCCTATGTAGTTTATGGATTGTTATTAACCCCTTTATATAAGGGAAAGAGGGTAAATAGTTTCATATTGGGTCGATGTGGGAGAAGTGGTGCTAGTTAAAATGAGAAGTAGCATTACCACATTGATTACAAAAGAGGCTTTAAACTACAATATATAGAAGCACCTAGTTTGAAATTGGAAAAGTAGAATGATGAAAGTATGCTTGCGTGTATGTAGTGAAGACTAGAGTAGAAGGTTGTTCTGTTTTGTTGTTGAGTTCCATTATTTTTCCCTCAGCAGTCCTCTTGTACCACATCGAAAAGCAGAGCAGGAAATATCACTTTCCTTTCTATATATACGAATAAACTTACCATATTTAGAATACGTAGCACGAGCCAACAACAACTGGTTAGTTTCTGTACTCTCCGTTTTAAGTTTATATTATATATTATTTTTAAATTTTAATAGTTTAAATAATGTTAGTATAAATGGAATGATCTTGTCAGGATATTAAGCTGAGATTAAGCATCTGGACCAAGGAGTAGGAGCAGTCCATATTAAAATCTAAAAACGACATAAAGTAAGTATATATTGTTTTATTTTATTTTAAAATCAAATATATACTGGTTTTGTTTTAAATTGTTTGGAACGTATTGAACGTTGTTGAGCTATATTATTTAATTACGTATACACAAGTAAATTATTCGTATGATTTTTGTGGATGGTGATGATACTCATTTGATCGGGTATTATTCAAACCCAATGGTTATTCAGTCCTAAAATGGTTTATACAAGTAAGTAGCTAATATTGTTTATTAGCTATAAGATGAGGAGATTATTGTAGTATACCGATTGATTGTTGGCTATTGTTCCGGCTAGCAGCTATGTTGTTGATGTAGCTAGTCAATTGTTCTGGCTAGTAGTTATATTTTGATTAAAAATGAGATAATGCAAGTGGAACGACAATTATTTCGACTGAGTTTAACAACCCATTTTTGTGGGGTATTGATGATGAAGATTACCGAAAGGTAATAGTTAAGACAGATTGCCTTAAGTGTGTCTAGAAAATACGGATGGATCCATTTCGTGGTTACGAAGATTACCAAATGGTAATAGTAAGACAGATGATCATAATTGCATCTGGATATGATAAGGTTAAGAGACCTAATAAGGTCGCTCAGTCAAAACACAACTCCCTCTATGTTAAAGTCTTACAAGTTCTCTCTTTTAAATTATAGTCACTTTATGATTTTGTCAATATTTTATATCTTGACATTTTATATGATGGTAAGTCTTTACGAATTGTTGTATCGAAAAATCATTTTTTTATTATACACTGCAATATATACTTGCTGAGCTTCATAGCTCATTCCTATTATATAAATGACACTTTTCAGGAAGGAATGAAGTAGGTGAAGGTTCTAATCTCTCGGGTAAGGGAAAAGGAAAAGCGACTTAGAAAGAAGGAAAGATGGTTTAGAGGAGTTATGTAAAGTGTGTAAAAGATGTTTTTGGGTAGTATGTTGTATGTACAACTACAATAGTAGAACTGTGTCTCTTGGCAGTTTTGTATCAAACTTATCGACATGATGACGTGATAATATATGTAATTAAAAAAAAAAATATTTGTGTTGTATTATGTTAGTTCAAGAGTAAAGGTAGTATGACGATCCCGGGTCGGGTCTTGGTTGTAGAATCCGAGTCGGGGCTGTCACAGGTGGTATCAGAGCAGTAGTTAGGGACCGTAAGAACCCTATAAGATAGAATATCTTGATAAGGATATTAAGAGGGACTAACTATGGTCTAGTTAGGGTTCTGATTGGCTAAGGTAGTAGAACTAGAAACGAAACCCAAAAGTTAGGTCTTTTGTTTCTAGCAGGTAGTTGTACTAAGATAAGGATGACATATATTATGTATACTATATCATTAATCGTATTACGACATAGTTTATTATCTTGTGTAAGGTTAGCACGATGGAAGGAAATGGTACAAGACAAAACAATGAAAATGGGGAAGGATCAAATGTGCGTAACATACCTAACAGGACTTTAGTGTTGGGTGCAATGAGAAGGTTGGTAGATGCAATGACCCCTGAACAACATCAAGCTATCTTAAGCGGCACCCCAATACAGATTGGAACGCCTACTGAGATTACAAAGGGAACCGAGAAAACCAAAAGGTGTACTTATAAACAGTTTAGAGATGCCGACCCACCAACATTTAGGGGTGAGCCTAATCCACATGTAGCTGATACGTGGGTTAAGGAGATGGAAAGAGTTTTCAAAATTTCGGAGTGTCTTGAAGATCAAAAGGTAAAGTTTGCTACTCACTCGTTTAGGGGTGAAGCTGTGTTTTGGTGGGATTCGGTGGAGCAGACTGAGGATATTGATAAGATGACTTGGAGTAGGTTTAAAGACTTATTCTATGAGAAGTACTATCCTAAGAATGTTCAAAATGAAATGGAGGTGAAATTTCTAAATCTGAAGCAGGAAAACATGTCTCATGAGGAGTATCTCTCTAAGTTCTTAGAGTTATCTCGTTTTGCGAAACATCAAGTGGACACTGAAGCTCGCAAGTGTCAGAGGTTTCAGGAGGGTCTAAAACCACAAATTCGGAGCAGAGTGTCTATGTTAGAGTTGGAGGATTTTGATAAGCTAGTGAGTAAAGTGAGGATTATTGCGAAGGATTGTGAAGAAAGGAATCAGTTTTTCAATAATAAGAGGAAAGAACGAGATACGCGGGCAACTAAGAAGGATGTGAACCAGGGACCAAAGAAGTTTCAGAAGGATGATAAGGGGATTAACCAGAAGGACAAAATTCCTACTTGTAGGACATGTGGGAAGAATCATTCAGGAGAGTGCATGAAGGGGAGTATCAATTGTTACAAGTGTGGGAAGCCAGGACATAAATCATTCCATTGCACCGAGACCAATGTGATCACGTGCTATAATTGTAAGAAGCCAGGACACATAGCTCTCAATTGTCCAATGAAAAATAGCGGAGGAAGTGTTAAAAAGGAAAATAGAAATGAAGAATCAGGAGCCCTAAAGCCAAAAGCAACTGCAAGAACTTATGCTATGACAACTTATCAAGCTGAGAAGTCTAATGATGTGGTGTCAGGTACGCTTCAACTCTGTACTCAAGATGCTCATGTTTTATTTGATTCTGGATCCACTCATTCCTTTGTAGATATTAAGTCTATCAATAATTTGAATGTACCTGTTCAAACTTTGGATAACGAATTACTAGTTAGGCTTCCGAATGGAAAGAATTTGGGTGTGGATAAAATTTATAGAGATTGTCCCTTAGTGATTGGAGGACTGACCTTTCTAGTAAACTTGTTACCTTTAGAGTTGAGAGAATTTGATGTAATTTTAGGAATGGACTGGTTAGCTAGGTATAAAGCTAACTTGAACTGTGAGAAAAAACGAATTTGTTTGGTTGGGCCGAACAAAAAGAAAGTGTACTTTAAAGGAGATAAGTTAGAAAAGACTAATGTTATGATATCGGCCTTAAAGGCAAGTAAGATGTTAAAGAAAGGATGTGCAGGTTTCTTAGCTTATATAATGGGGGAAGAGAAGAAAGAGAATAAAATTGAGGATATTCCAGTAGTTCGAGAATTTTTAGATGTGTTTCCTGAAGAGTTACCAGGGTTGCCACCCGAGAGAGAAGTTGAATTTGGTATTGATTTAATACCAGAAGCACAACCTGTATCTAAAACACCCTATAGGATGGCACCAAAGGAATTAGAAGAACTAAAAGTTCAACTGCAAGAATTGTCAGATAAAAAGTTTATAAGGCCTAGTGTGTCTGCTTGGGGAGCGCCAGTATTGTTCGTGAAGAAGAAGGATGGTTCTTTACGATTATGTATTGATTATAGAGAGCTAAACAAGTTAACGGTGAAAAATAAGTATCCTCTACCACGAATAGACGATCTTTTTGATCAATTACAAGGAGCTAAGTACTTTTCAAAGATTGATTTGCGCTCAGGTTATCATCAGTTAAGTGTGAAGAAAGAGAGTATCCCATTGACGGCATTTAGGACTCGATATGGTCATTATGAGTTTGTAGTGATGCCATTTGGAGTGACGAATGCACCAGCAGTATTCATGGATTTGATGAATCGAGTGTTTAAGGATTATCTGGACAAGTTTGTGGTTGTATTTATTGATGACATTCTTATATACTCCAGAAGTGAGGAAGGACATGAAGAACATTTGAGGATAGTGCTACAAACTTTGAGAGAGAAACAATTATATGCTAAGTTTTCTAAGTGTGAGTTTTGGTTAAGAAGAGTTGCTTTTCTTGGACATGTGATTTCGGAGGAAGGAATTTCCGTTGATCCTGCAAAGATTGAGGTAATTATGGATTGGGAGAGACCGAAGACCGTAACTGAGATTCGAAGTTTTCTAGGCTTAGCTGGATATTACAGGAAATTTATTCAGGATTTCTCCAAGATAGCAGGGCCGTTAACAAATCTCACGAGAAAAGATGTTAGGTTTGTCTGGTCCGACGAGTGTGAGCAAAGTTTTAGCGAATTAAAGAGACGACTGACGTCAGCACCAGTACTCGCGTTGCCAGATGGCACTGAAGGTTTTGAGATCTATAGTGATGCTTCAAAGAATGGCTTGGGATGTGTGCTAATGCAACATGGAAAAGTAATCGCGTATGCATCTCGACAATTGAGAAATCATGAGAAGAACTATCCCACCCACGATTTAGAATTAGCTGCAGTAGTCTTCGCCCTTAAGATTTGGAGGCATTATTTATACGGAGAGAAGTGTAAGATTTTCACGGACCACAAAAGCTTAAAGTATATTTTCTCTCAAAAAGACTTAAATATGAGGCAGAGAAGGTGGTTGGAATTGTTAAAAGATTATGATTGTGATATCTTGTATCATCCTGGTAAAGCGAATACCGTTGCCGATGCGTTAAGTCGAAAGAAAGTTGGGAGCTGTTCGAGTATTATAGTGGAATCAACCAATCTTGAAGAGCTTAATAGACTTGGAATTGAATTTGTTATTCCAGGAGAAAGTGGAAGTTTATTGTACCAGATCGATGTTAGGCCGATGTTGTTAGAGAGGATTAAGCAAGCTCAATCACAAGATGAGCAGTTAAAGGAAATTTGGAATAGTTCTAATTCAGACTTGGGAAAGAAGGATTTCAGGAAAGGAAATGATGATATTCTAAGGTTTCGAGATCGAATATGTGTACCATCTGATGCAAAGATTAAGAAAGAGATATTATCAGATGCTCATTCATCACCTTTTTCAGTACATCCTGGATCTACGAAGATGTATAAGGACTTGAGACAATATTTTTGGTGGCCTAAGATGAAGAAAGAGATTGCAGAATGGGTAGAGAGATGTTTGGTTTGTCAACAAGTGAAGGCAGAACACCAAAGGCCTGGAGGATTGCTACAACCGCTACCTATCCCAGAATGGAAATGGGAACATATCACAATGGATTTTGTTTTAGGATTGCCAAGAACACAAAGAGGAAATGACGTTATTTGGGTTATTGTGGATAGACTAACAAAGAGTGCACATTTCTTGGCCATATCTGAAACGTCACCATTAGAGAAATTAGCAAAGCTATACATTCAGGAAATAGTCAGGTTGCATGGAGTACCTGTTTCAATCGTGTCCGACCGCGACCCTAGATTTACATCAAGATTTTGGAATAGTTTCCAACAAGAGATGGGTACCAAGTTGAGTATGAGCACTGCTTTCCACCCTCAAACAGATGGACAATCCGAACGTACTATTCAAATTTTGGAAGACATGTTACGAGCTTGTGTGTTGGATTTTAGAGGAAGTTGGGAAGAACATCTACCTTTGGTGGAATTCGCATATAATAACAGCTACCAAACGACAATTGGAATGGCCCCATACGAAGCTTTATATGGACGTCGATGTAGGACACCTTTGTGTTGGGATGAAGTAGGAGAAAGAAGATTGTTGGGGCCAGAATTGATTCGTGTAACTACGGAGAAAGTTAAGGTGATACAGAAGAGAATTTTAGCAGCCCAAAGCAGACAAAAGAGTTATGCAGACACGAATCGCCGTGATGTGACGTTTAAGGAGGGGGATTTTGTATTTCTAAAGATTTCACCGTGGAAGGGTGTTATGAGATTCGGGAAGAAAGGGAAGTTAAGTCCTCGTTATATTGGACCATTTGAGATCCTTAGAAGGGTTGGAGAAGTAGCCTATGAGTTGGCACTACCACCAAGTTTGGGTCACATACATAACGTTTTTCATGTGTCATATTTAAGGAAGTATGTTGCGGATCCAACACATGTTATCGAATATGAGCCAATAGAAATACAAGGAAATCTACAATACGAGGAATATCCGGTAGAAATTGCTGACCGTCGTGAACAGAAACTTAGGAATAAGACGATACCTTTAGTAAAGGTAATTTGGAGAAATCAGAATATAGAAGAAGCAACTTGGGAACCCGAAGAAACAATGAGATTAAAGTACCCGAACTTATTCGTCAGTCCAGGTACGAATTAAATTTCGAGGGCGAAATTTTCTTTAAGGGGGGAAGGATGTAATACCCCAGAATTTAAAATTTTCTATTAAGTTACTTTATTTTCTGATTTAGGATTTTGATTTAAATATTTTTCTAAAATTAGTTAAATAATAAGGCCAAGATTTATTTATTTACCTATTGTTACTTGCATTAATAAGCCAAAATTCAGATGGCTTATACAGCTTTATAAAGCTTGATTAAGTGGAGGCATCTACAAAGTGATATTATAGTGGTTGAAGGAATCTCTTACTTAGTTCCCTCGATGTGGGATAGGTGGAAGTATTCGAATATTTTGATACCAACTATTTCTAAGTTTGAGTTTTTAAGTTTGGTTGAAAAAGTTTAAGTTTAGTTATCTCGGCTAGCCAAAAGATCAAGTAAAGATTACATAGGATGCATATGCTAGGTTCCAAGTCCTTCCCATGGAAAAGGAAATATGTTTTTATTTCACATTATTTTTATTTCACATTAAATGATGTGGGACTTGAATTGTAAAAGAGGTAGGAAAATACTCAACATTTCCCCTCAATTTTAAACTTTACCTGTAAGTGAGAAACTCGCTCAAGGCTTTCTTTCGTTTTAATTTTTATACCATTCATCTATTATCTCAAGCTCAAAATTATAGCCAAGACAATTTCGTTGGATAGGTATTGATAAGAATAAATGTTGATTATTGAATAGGTTTTATAGGCTGTAGGAAACTTTAACTAAGAAAACCCCTCGATGTGGGATTTAAGGTGCAAAACATACTTTTATTTGAGGTGCCCAAGTTAGGTTTCCTTGCTCCCAAACATTACAAGGATTTTAGAAACACACCAGCAAAATAGTGTAAACAAGATTTAAGCAAACTTGTAATTACAATATAATGAGGATTTTAGCCTTGTATAAAGGTGTTGAAAATTTTACTTTTTTAGATTTGACCTGGCTACAACTAAAGCCAAGATGTGTTAACCTTTGAAAAACTATTTGATTTATAGGCTTTAGAAAAGAGAGCCTTTTACACCATTTAGATGTGGGATAAACCGTTCTCCTAACTTTATATTTTAGTTTAGTTACGAGGAAAAGAGAATGAGGAAAATACCATCTCTTGCTAATAGGTGAAGAAAATATCTATTATGTTTGTAAAAAGCCTTAGAAATCAAGTTTTGGCCTCACATTGAGGTTTATAAATTTCATTTCTCTCGGCCAAATTAAGACCAAGATGACAATGCAAACTTCAGTGCATTTTTGGTTGGGTAGATTATTCAACGTACTCGGTTTTATAGAGACTCCAAAGGAATCCCTTTCTATTTCATCTCGATGTGGGACAAATAAACTTGTTTCAACAATAGACATTGCCAGTGTATATGTCTCTTAAACTCAAATTGATCTAAGACTCCTGTGCAAGTTAGAGAGCTAGGTCAGTAGTAGCATCAAACCACTACCTTCCCTTAAAGATTATAGGAAATTTTATTTACTTTAATCACAAGTGCCCATTAGCATGGGACAGGTGCAACACAACTTCTTCTTTGCACAAATGGTTTGAAGTCTAGTTATATAGGAAAGTGAAGATACTTTGCTCTACATCTCATCGATGTGGGACAAAGTAATATGTGAGAAAAAAAAATTATGAGACAACAACATTCAACCTTCCTCTACAAGATTCTAATACGTATCTTGAAGGTCATAAAAACCATGTTCCCGTCATATTTGTTTTAATCAATATTTTTTTAACATATTTATAAGACAAGAAATTTAAGCAAGAAATTTAAGGTTGTTGTACCTTCCTATTTAATTTATTGCAGCTCAAGTTATTGCCAAATGAAGTTATGGCTTAATAAACTTGTACTTTGATCTAAGACCACGTACTTGCTGCTCTATTTTTTAAACTCAGTAAGGACTTCTACTTGAAGTGCCCTCGATGTGGTATATATAAGCTATCCACAACTTTATTGGACATATGCCCTATGTAGTTTATGGATTGTTATTAACCCCTTTATATAAGGGAAAGAGGGTAAATAGTTTCATATTGGGTCGATGTGGGAGAAGTGGTGCTAGTTAAAATGAGAAGTAGCATTACCACATTGATTACAAAAGAGGCTTTAAACTACAATATATAGAAGCACCTAGTTTGAAATTGGAAAAGTAGAATGATGAAAGTATGCTTGCGTGTATGTAGTGAAGACTAGAGTAGAAGGTTGTTCTGTTTTGTTGTTGAGTTCCATTATTTTTCCCTCAGCAGTCCTCTTGTACCACATCGAAAAGCAGAGCAGGAAATATCACTTTCCTTTCTATATATACGAATAAACTTACCATATTTAGAATACGTAGCACGAGCCAACAACAACTGGTTAGTTTCTGTACTCTCCGTTTTAAGTTTATATTATATATTATTTTTAAATTTTAATAGTTTAAATAATGTTAGTATAAATGGAATGATCTTGTCAGGATATTAAGCTGAGATTAAGCATCTGGACCAAGGAGTAGGAGCAGTCCATATTAAAATCTAAAAACGACATAAAGTAAGTATATATTGTTTTATTTTATTTTAAAATCAAATATATACTGGTTTTGTTTTAAATTGTTTGGAACGTATTGAACGTTGTTGAGCTATATTATTTAATTACGTATACACAAGTAAATTATTCGTATGATTTTTGTGGATGGTGATGATACTCATTTGATCGGGTATTATTCAAACCCAATGGTTATTCAGTCCTAAAATGGTTTATACAAGTAAGTAGCTAATATTGTTTATTAGCTATAAGATGAGGAGATTATTGTAGTATACCGATTGATTGTTGGCTATTGTTCCGGCTAGCAGCTATGTTGTTGATGTAGCTAGTCAATTGTTCTGGCTAGTAGTTATATTTTGATTAAAAATGAGATAATGCAAGTGGAACGACAATTATTTCGACTGAGTTTAACAACCCATTTTTGTGGGGTATTGATGATGAAGATTACCGAAAGGTAATAGTTAAGACAGATTGCCTTAAGTGCGTCTAGAAAATACGGATGGATCCATTTCGTGGTTACGAAGATTACCAAATGGTAATAGTAAGACAGATGATCATAATTGCATCTGGATATGATAAGGTTAAGAGACCTAATAAGGTCGCTCAGTCAAAACACAACTCCCTCTATGTTAAAGTCTTACAAGTTCTCTCTTTTAAATTATAGTCACTTTATGATTTTGTCAATATTTTATATCTTGACATTTTATATGATGGTAAGTCTTTACGAATTGTTGTATCGAAAAATCATTTTTTTATTATACACTGCAATATATACTTGCTGAGCTTCATAGCTCATTCCTATTATATAAATGACACTTTTCAGGAAGGAATGAAGTAGGTGAAGGTTCTAATCTCTCGGGTAAGGGAAAAGGAAAAGCGACATAGAAAGAAGGAAAGATGGTTTAGAGGAGTTATGTAAAGTGTGTAAAAGATGTTTTTGGGTAGTATGTTGTATGTACAACTACAATAGTAGAACTGTGTCTCTTGGCAGTTTTGTATCAAACTTATCGACATGATGACGTGATAATATATGTAATTAAAAAAAAAAATATTTGTGTTGTATTATGTTAGTTCAAGAGTAAAGGTAGTATGACGATCCCGGGTCGGGTCTTGGTTGTAGAATCCGAGTCGGGGCTGTCACATGAATATTACTTGATATTCATTTAGGATATTATTCATTAAATGAATATTACTTTTGAATATTCATTTAAATTCCTAATTAATTATGAATATTACATTAAATATTCTTTTCAGGTCTTATTAATTAATGAATATTGTTTTGAATATTCATTTAAATATTTATTTATTCAATAAATATTCTCCTGATATTTCTTCAGGGATTATTTTGAGAAATACTCTGATTAAAGATATTCTTTCATATTCCCAAATATTCTTTAAATATTTTAACTCATTAAATATTCTCTGAATATTTATTCCATACTTAGAATAATCTCGATAAGATTTATCTTCTTCGATTATTACAGAAAATATCTCGGAGTCATATTATTATTAATCTTATATCAAGAAAGGTTCTCAGACATCATTCTTCTTTGAGTCTATCTCCTTAATAATAAGGGAACCTTACTTGGGAAATGTTATTTATCTTGTCGACTTCCCGGTCATAAAGTATTCCCTTCACCCGCAACTCGGGTGCTGTTGACTTATTAAGTCGTTGCTTACCTTCTCATCTTTCGAGGGGTAAGATTACTGGAACAAGTTGATATCCGTTACCAAGTAATAGCTTGGGAGTTATTGGTAAATTTTCCTTTCCAACAAGATACGACTACTTTGTGGAGTCTTATCAACAAGTATTATACTTGGGGAAAGGGGGACGAACGTTACATTCAGAATCATGAATTCTATTTGAACTAGGAGTCGTGTAAGAGGCCGAGTAGCGCCGGTCCATCCCCTTTGGCCCAACCGTTGGCCGGGGAGAGCTAGTAAGGCGGTATACAAGTAAAGCCGTCAGTTCTTCCTTCTACCGGTAGTAAATCTAAATTGAGCTGTACGATCTCGACTGATCATCAAGATTGGAACAGCGGGCGCGGTGAATACTCCATCATTGGTTCATCATCCAAATTTATTTATTTCCTGCAACATGATTACTGTTGGCAGAGTTGGAAAAGGGTCATAACTGGAATTGCAACCTTTTCTTGCAAGTTCCTCTTCTTAATAACAATAAGAATATCTCGCTTACTTTGATGTAGCAGATATTTCTACAAACAAATACTTTAAGTTACCTTGTAACTTCATCGTTCATATTATACTGACATCATTTCCGTAAATGCATGGCATATGGTTTGAAAGATACTTTTGAACTGTTCTATATTATCGTTCAATTATATATTATTGTTGGTGGGCTATTGCTCACCCTTGCTTTATTATTATATCACAACAACAGCTAGACCAGATGACTCGCACAAGGCGCACTCGACGCGGGCGAGGACGATGAGACTACCAGAGCTGAAGAAGAAGCTATTGGTAGGATATATTTATTCTTTCAGTACCAAGAATATGGTCTAGTATGACTTATGTAAATGGATGGCAAAGAGTATGTATTTATATTGAAATTCTTTTGGATTGTAAGAACTCATAATGTGATTAATAAAAATTTGATTGTTACTCTGATTTCATCTCTGGGACTATAACGGGTGTGTTTTATATTGTTGTGTTGGGTCATAGAGACGTAATTTATTTTATGTTAAGGAAAGTTCAATTGTTGTGGACAGAATTGGGAACCGTAACCACCGGATCCCGGACCCCGGATCTGGGGGTGTTACAGTCAAACTGGCAACAACTCAGGGGGAGATAATGAAGGGTCAACAAGTCATACTCAACATCATACTGAAGATCAAGGCGAATCATCAAGATCAATTCTTCCCAGACAAACTGTTTGGAATAGAGCTCATCCTTTTGAGCTGATTCTTGGTGATCCAGATGTTGGTGTGAAAACAAGAAGAGCTTATCAGAATCAATGTAACTTTTCTGGGTTCTTGTCTGTCATGGAACCTTAGAAAGTAGAAGAAGCTCTATCTGATCCTGATTGGGTGATTGCTATGCAAGATGAACTCAATCAATTTAAGCAACTAGAAGTATGGAAGCTGGTACCCAGACCCAAAGATAGAAAAGTGGTGGACACAAGATGGGTATTCAGAAACAAACTAGATGAAGATGGCACTGTGATAAGAAACAAAGCAAGACTGGTAGCTAAAGGTTATTCTCAAGCTGAAGGCATTGATTATGACGAGACCTATGCTCCAGTGGCAAGACTTGAGGCCATCAGAATATTCTTGGCATTTGCATCCTATTCAAGATTCAAAGTTTATCAAATGGATGTCAAGAGTGCCTTTCTGAATGGTAAGCTAGATGAAGAAGTGTATGTAGAATAGCCCCCTGGTTTTGAAGATCAAGATCATCTGGACTATGTCTACTTTCTTTACAAAGCTATCTATGGTCTTAAGCAAGCCCCAAGAAAATGGTATGACACTCTCTCTGAATTTCTATTAGAAAATGGTTTTATAAGAGGTGTCATAGACAAAACGCTCTTCACTAAAAGACATAAGAATGATATAATACTAGTCCAAGTCTATGTGGACGATATTATATTTGGGTCTACTAATGAGCTTCTATGCAAGAAGTTTTCTAAGTTAATGCAGGCTAGGTTTGAAATGAGCATGATGGGAGAGCTAAAATTCTTTCTTGGATTACAAATAAGTCAGAGACAAGATGGAATATTTATTTGTCAATCCAAGTACATTAAGGAGCTCCTCAAGAAATATCACATGGAGGAGTGCTCATCAGCAAAGACACCATCAACTATAGCTGTCAAAATTGGTTTATGTGAAAGTTCTGCCAAGGTAGATATCACAGGCTATAGAGGTATGATTGGCTCATTGCTTTACCTAACTGCTAGTAGACCAGATATAATGTTTGCCACATGCTTGTGTGCAAGGTTCCAAGCGAACCCTAAAGAAATCCATCTCACTGCTGTCAAAAGAATCTTAAGATATCTAAAGGGTACGCCTAATTTAGGCATCTGGTACCCTAATGAATCTGGTTTTACTTTAATTGGATATACAGATTCTGACTATGCAGGAAGTGTTGTAGATAGGAAAAGTACATCTGGGAGTTGTCAATACCTAGGTGGAAGATTGGTATCCTGGTTCAGTAAGAAACAGCAAACAGTTTCCAACTCTACAGCCGAAGCTGAATATATAGCTGCTGGAAGCTGTTGTGCTCAGATCTTATGGATTAGGAATCAATTATTGGACTATGGCATTGTATTGGAAAACATCCCTATTTTATGTGATAATACAAGTGCCATAGCAATCGCCAGCAATCCTGTGCAGCACTCAAGGACAAAGCACATTGACATAAGGTATCATTTTATAAGAGAGCATGTAATGAATGGTACAGTGCAACTACTATTTGTAGGCTCTGGAGATCAAATTGCAGATATTTTTACTAAGTCGCTTAATGAATCCTCATTCACTAAAATTGTTAGTGAATTGGGTATGTTAAACATTCCTAGTAATTAATACTGTTAATATCTGAAATTTGATCTTTAATAATTTTGCAAGTGATTATTCTGTGAATATTTGTTGTTTGAAATCACTTGTATAATTATTTTACCAACTGATTTTCTTGCTTGTTTAGTTATTTTTCACTCTATTTATTCATATTATTTAATACTTCATATTTCTGTATTTTTAGAATATTTGTAGATATTTATTTCTATTTTAATAATTAATTTATCATATGTTTTGTAGTGTTTGTCCTGTTAATATTGCTTTGTTTTCGTTAATAGGATAGCATATGATATTTATAATTATTTTTATTATTTGTTTAATTTTCTATAATATTTTTTTTTAAGTTAATTGTATATTTTTGTGTGTTTATTTGAATTATTTGTATATATTTTAATTTATTTTAATAAGTATATGTCTTAAATTAAATCAGAATAATAATAGGTCTTATTAATAAGTCTATTATATTTAATAAGTCTTAATTATGTTAAGTCTTATTAGAATAATTCTGTTTTTAATTTTTGGTCTTATTCGAATTTTTTAGTTAAAGTCTTGTTTATATATAATTCTAAGTCTTATTAGAATATTAAGCTTAAGTCTTAATTAGTTTAGGTCTTATTAGTATAAAAAAATTCGGTATGACTTAATTAGGTTAAGTCTTATTGGTCGGTTTTTTAACTTATGTCTAAGCGTGATTAATTTAAGTCTTATTCAATTTAGGTCTTAACTAGTGTAACTTAAGTCTTATTCAGCGTTTTAAGACATGTAAAGTTTAAGTCTTATTTTTAATTTTAAGTCTTAATCAGATAGTACATATATAGTAGTTAGTAGTTTTTAGTCATTTTAGTTTAAGTCTTTCTCTCAAGTTAAGTCTTAGAGAACTATTGTGATACATACATATACACACGCGTATACACAGAATTCATGCCCAAATTTTGTCTTGATTCTTGACTGAAATCACTAACCAAGCACAATCATCGATTCATTGTTCAATTCTCGTCAGTTTTACGATCTGATTTTCTGAAAAACTGGTTTCGATTTTTGCAAAACTAAAAATATACGTGTGTTTGTGTGTATACAAGGATCATTGTGTGAATTTTTCAGAATTTTTGGAGAAATTTTAATTATTTCGAATTTTTAATTAATTATTAATTCGAAAAATTAATTTTTAAATCATAATTTTGTAAAATCTGAAATTTTCAAAGAAATTAAATCTTGATTAAAATGGCTGATCGATTTGAAATTATTAAACATAATTTAATCGGTTATTTTGATCCAGAAAAATGTTTAGTTGAACATTTTTGACCGTGGATTCGATTTTTAAATGAAAATTCACTGGTTCGCACTGCTTTGAGCTTAGATGCTCCATTGAAAATTGAACCTTTGCGAATCATGTGTACTACTGCTGTCATTTCTAATGATAACAGATCATTTGTCTTCTCTGTAGGAGACAATCGGTACACAGTGAATGAAAATACAATAAATACGGTCCTAAATTTTCCAACTGACAATTTCGAAGAGTTACCATCAAATCAAGAATTGATAAATTTTTTGAATGGTATATTCTATCAAGACAGTCCTGATCAAACTGTCTGGAATAAAAAGAACTTCGTTCAGGAATGGGACTATCTGTTTGAGACCTTAGCTACAGTCTTTGCCAATTCTACTAAAGGGAACTTCGGGGTATTACCATCCTTCATGCAGCATATTGGATATGCAGTTGCACACAACCGAAGAATTAATATTGATAGACTACTGTGTGTTCCGATGGTTAGAAGAATCATTAATGCAAAGAGGAATTTTGATCATGGAGAAAAAGTATCATGCTATTATCCAAGATTTCTGTCATTGATTTTTAATCATCTAGTGGAACTAGAAAACCAAGCCCAATTCCTGAATGGAGAATCACTGGCGTCAGGTAAACCTACTACCAGATTGTTCACTGAGTACAGCAACAAGCCTAAATTCACAAACATACCTGTAGTTGTCACCCAATACATGTCAAACTATATACAACTACCTGTCATTGAACCTGTACCAGAACCTGAACAACCTGAACAAAACCCTGAACCACCAGTGGAAAACATACTTGTTGATAATGAAGATCAAGGCAATCAACAAGTTGAACCTGCTCAGCAAATTGTTCCTCAGCCACCTGCACTTGCTGTTGAACATCCAGTGGAAGAAACTGCATCTGTTCCTGAACCTGAATTAAATCAACCTATCTTATCAGAGACTATCGCAGAATCAGCTGACCAGGTATTGTCTTTTGTTCCTCAAACTATTTCTACTTCTCAATCTATTTCTGGAACCCAAGTGGTTGATAGGGCTGACCAAGGGATTGTAAGACCGCAATCTCTAACCCCGGTCATAGAGCCAAACACTGAATCCACATCACTTAAAACCTTTCACTCCAGAAAGAAAATTCCCTTTCAAAGAGCAAAGAAAAGAAGAAATATAATGAGTGAACCCACAGCTCTGCCTCTACAAAAGAAAAGTAGAACTGATTCAGAGGCAACTGTAAGCCCATCCGTATCTTCCCAACAAGATATGGACGTTGATATGGCCATGCAACAGTTACTAGGATCATCCTCTCAACAGGATGATACTATTGAAATTCGCCATAGAGCCATGGCATCCTGTAATGTGTCAGGCACAACCCCTTTGTTATTACTAACAATGGGAGAACAAATAGATTATGATGCAAATAGGGACACATTGACAGGAGAGCACATAGAGTGTGAAACAGTGCCTACCATAGTTACGGTAGAAGAGTCTTCACAGACTTCTGAGGGAAATCTTGGTTCCCTGCCAACTTTAATGGAACCATCATCTCCCCTCCTAGGAGAAACATTCCTAGATCCCTCAAGGGAGTTTCCACTCGCAGTTTCGACTGAAGAAAGTGGAAGGCAACTTGATCAATCTACTACTGAAGCAATTCAGATTACAAATCCAAATGTACAAGTGGAATTGATTGAGGACAGGGATTTGCGAACTCCCATTGCACCACCACTGACCTTCCCAGAGGAGGCTAGTGACAAGGCTGTCGCGTGCCTATCAAATAATAATATCTAACTAATCCTTCTAACTGTGTAGCAGGGTAAGTCAGAGTCGATCCCACAGAGACAAACGTGTCAATCACCAGTTGTTTTCGAACTAATTCGGCTAAGCAAGTAACACAATAAATATTGAGAATTTATTAAACTAATCTTATGCTAAAGCGAATTGTGTTTATATTAAATCAAATATTAAAAATATCCAGAATTAAGTGTCCCCACTAGCATGAATTAATGCAATTGTGAATTTCCCTCCCCAATTAATCGTATAGTACCCAACAGGAAAGATGCGCCCTATAAATACCAATAACCTCTCTCGAGTATTAATGGCTTCTCTAAAATTCAATCAAACCTATTCTCATGGTATCATGTAATTTAGAGGCATTAAGCATAGCACCCTAATTTCCTAACAATCCACTCTACCTATTCTCATGGAGAATTTCATGTCTAATTGAAATAAATCACAACCATCTAATTAGAACTCTCGTTGATAATTAAATATTGATTCAAACAAATAACAAAATCACGTACGATTTGTAATTATTAATTAAGCACATCTCAATAAGCAAGAGCAATTAAACAATCAAATTGGGGAAATTGGGAAATTCACACATCAATCATAACTAGGGTTCTACTTAACCCTAGATTAATTATCTACTCACTCATGATTGAATTAATAAAACAAGAATTAATAATTGAACACATAATTATAAGAATAGAAGAAAAAAAAACCTTTAATCTTGATCTTCAAAGAAAATGATTATTCTCACAAAAATCTCCAGAAGAAAGTGTTTACAAAGATTTGTGTCTAAAAAATATTCGATCCCTAAAAAAAATAACCTCGACGTCTTTTTATATTTTTTTACAAGGCTAAAAATAATTGCCACAAAAAAATAGAGCCCAAATTCTTTTACAATTCCAAATAAAAAACGGAGACAAAAGGAGACAACTTGTTGCAGGTGGGCCAGCTTTTAATCATATATGCACGCATAAACAAATTGTGAAAAACTTATGCGCATGTGAAGCAGGTTTTTTTTCTCTGGCAGCCACTCTCCTAGCTAGCGCGTGCGCGGCACGCACCCGATTTATAAACCGTCAGTCGCGCGTGAGGTACAAGCAGGTGGCGCGCGCATAGATCTTGGAGAAGAAAAGCTCCGTGCATGTGATTTGTAAACAGCAAATGGGTCAATTGATTTGTAATCAGGGGAGACACAGGTAGGCCCACAGGTGCGAGAAAATTGAGAAGCAAATAAACAGGAATTGAATTGTAATATATATGGCTAGAAGTAAACACACGGCCAACACATATTTTGCACGCACCACATACAATTGCTGTTCTTTTTTTCTTTCTTGTACTGGACAGAAGTAATACCACGCCACAGCGCCATATTCAAGGCTGCAGCGCCAATATGCTCCTGTAAATCATAAAATTCTGCTTCAAAAATGCTTAGAAACGAACCGAAATTTCATCTTTTCTCCTCGTAAATTCACAACATAAATCCTTCGAGCTAAAAATCGCATAAAAATCTTTAAATAATGCTCGATTCCTTCCGACTTGGCATTTATTTATTTCTTGCAACAAACTCAAATAAAACTAATTAAATAGACACGATTATTCACAAAAGCACCGTAAATGCGGGAATAAAATCCTATAAAATATATATAAAATACACTCTATCAAATATCCCCACACTTAGCACTTTGCGCGTCCTCGTGCAAACTAACATAATAATTAAACTAACTAATTAGTACCACTTCCGTAGGTGATCACGGTTGCATTTGACATATGCAACAAGTCCTTTAAACCCCTAGGTAGCCCTAGTGGACGAGTAAGGTCTCGTGAGGGTTTATAGTGAATATACCCACAAAATTCATCCAACCATGCAAAAGATTAATGCCAACACAACACCACACACACAAGTCCTCCCATGCCACATCAGCTTAAGAATCAAAATGAAAATGCAATGCCTTGGTGTCTAGAGTGCAAGTATCCACATAGTCTACTCAAAGAAGATGCATAAAATCATAGAAATTCATGTCAAATGTAAGAATAGGTTGGTAAACATGCTAAGCACACAAGAGCACATCTTGAGACAAAACCTGGGATCTCCTATGCAAAAGCAATAACTCACCGTTGACTCACAAAAATATTCACTCAAATCATTTGGTAAGTGTTTCACTCAACCCCAACAATATCATAAACATGCTTCGTCCTTGTTATCAATCTAACCTTTAACGCAACATACATCATCAATGACAATCAAAAGGTCTTTGTTAAGGTTGTAACGGGGCTAGGGACAAGGTATGTCAAGAAAGCCAAAGAAGGTTAAGTCAAAAGCTAGTACCTGACAATAAAATTCAAACAACTCCCATACTTTCATCCCCACACTTGAACTTTTATTTATAATCAACTTGACTAGTCGAAACAAAGTAGGATCACAAAAGATAAAAATGCTCTCATATTTATTTTTTCTGTTTTTTTTTCTTTTTTTCTTTTTTTTTTTAAGAGAGCAAAATAATAGCAAGAACAACGATCCCATAACTATGATTTCAAATTTCGACTATCAAGCTATGAACCAAACCCCAAATATTCTCCCAAAGTTATGATCATCAATAAAACCCCCCTTTTATGCACACCTTATCACTCCCTTACGAACAATACTAGCCTTTGACAATTGGGTTCAAATTTAATGTAAGGCCAATACAAGAAAAAGGATAATGGCAAGTACATGGTGTGTCACCGAAAGAATAAGATTAGGCTCAAAGGGTTAACTAATGGATCATGTATAAATGGTTTGGATATATAGAAATATGAGGTTATACCTAATTGCCTTTATCATCTTATCATCAATTAATGTCATGCATCTTAAGAAAGACTTCAAGCAAGTGCTAGCAATGCAAACGACAAGTGGACACTCAAGCAAACGAAAAATCATGCAAAAGATATGCATATAGGCTCAAAATCTCACTTGGTGTGACAAAGCATAATCAATCCCAAATATAAGTCTTTCTAACGCACCTACTTGTACTCAAAGCATATAGACCAAATTACCTTGCACATATTCATGTCATTCTAATCATTTAGCACATTCAATAAGTCTACTAGTTTCTACTTGCTAGTGTAAGTGTGTGCACAAGAACATCACATATCACTTCTCATACAAAATCTTCCATAAACACAAGATTTCTACACATGCATGGGTGTATTAAGCAAAATACAACAACTAATCAAATTGCATGGCTAGAATTATTTTTGGTATTTTTCATTTTTAAATTTTTTTTTTTTTACTACTAATATACTACTACAAGCACATCCCCACACTTAAATGTGGCAATGTCCTCAATGGCACAATACTAAGAATATCAACTAATAACAAGAAGGAAAGAAATACTCCCCTATGCCGAAGCATGAAGTGCACCAGTCCTCCACAGTATACAGAATCCATGGGTTGCCTCCCAAGTAGCGCATTTGTTTAACGTCGTTAGCCCGACACCGACTTATCAATCAATCTGTAGAAGGAGAAGACAACAGAGTATCCACCCCCTCGTTAATTGGTTCACCTGCTCTATAGTGCTTCACTCTTTGCCCATTCACCTTGAATGACTCTCCATGGCTATTCATCAATTCCACCGCACCATAGGGAAAAACCTTGCATACCTTGAACGGACCCGACCACCTAGAACGAAGTTTTCCTGGAAAAAGTCTTAACCTCGAATTGAACAGAAGAACTAACTCCCCTTCCTTGAATTCTCTTCGTAACAACCCTTTGTCATGCCACTTCTTTGTTTTCTCCTTGTAAAGCTTAGAGCTTTCATAAGCCTCAAAACGAAGCTCATCTAGCTCATTAAGTTGTAGAAGTCTCTTCTCACCCGCTGCTAACATATCAAAATTCAGACCTTTGATAGCCCAAAATGCACGGTGCTCTAACTCTACGGGAAGATGGCATGCTTTTCCATAAACCAATCTATACGGAGTTGTCCCAATAGGTGTCTTAAACGCAGTTCTATAAGCCCAAAGTGCATCGTCAAGCTTCATAGACCAATCCTTCCTTGATTTTGCGACTGTCTTTTCCAAGATATTTTTTATTTCACGGTTAGAGATCTCCACCTGACCACTGGTTTGGGGATGATAAGAAAGTCCCACCTTATGATAAACTCCATATTTCTTCAACATTGCTTCAAAACGATTTTCGAGAAAATGCTTTCCTCCATCACTTATCAAAATCCTTGGCACTCCAAATCTAGGAAAAATCGTCTTTTTAAAGAACTTGCTCACAACACGAGCATCATTAGTGGGCGATGCAATGGCTTCAACCCATTTTGAGACATAGTCCACAGCTACCAAGATATACCTGTTCTTAAAAGATGGAGGGAAAGGTCCCATGAAATCTACTCCCCACACATCGAAAAGCTCCACTTCAAGAATGCCATTGAGAGGCATCTCATTGCGTCTTGAAATATTCCCCGTTCTTTGGCAACGATCACAAGAATGAACATATTGGTGGACATCTTTAAAAAGAGTTGGCCAATAAAAACCGCACTGAAGAATCTTTGCAGCAGTTTTCGTAGTACTTGCATGACCACCACTTGGCAAATCGTGACAATGTGAGATTATAGAGGCAATCTCATTATACGGAACACATCTTCTAATGACTCCATCAGCACATGATTTATAGAGAAAAGGATCATCCCAAAAGTGCTTCCTCACATCATAGAAAAATTTCTTCTTTTGCTGCGATGAGTAACCATGAGGAACAGTTCCACTAGCTAAGAAATTAGCTATGTCAGCATACCAAGGAACCTCTAGACTTGCAAGAGAAAGTAGATGATCGTCAGGAAAAGAATCATCAATTGGAGTAGATTTATCATCATCCTTATCAAGAGTAAGGCGTGAAAGATGATCAGCAACCACGTTCTCAGCCCCTTTCTTATCTTTAATTTCTAAGTCAAATTCTTGAAGAAGCAAAATCCAACGAATCAGGCGAGGTTTAGCATCCTTCTTACTCATTAAGTATCTCAAAGCTGCATGATCCGTGTGAACAATAACTTTCGAACCAACAAGATAGGATCGAAATTTTTCCATAGAATACACCACTGCTAGCAATTCTTTCTCCGTTGTTGCATAATTAATCTGAGCCCCATCCAAGGTCTTACTTGTATAGTAAATAACATGTAGCTTTCCATCTTTCCTTTGGCCTAGGACTGCACCAATAGCTTGATCACTAGCATCACACATGATCTCAAATGGTAGACTCCAATCCGGTGGTTGTATAATTGGAGCAGAGACAAGAGCTTTCTTCAATGTTTCAAAAGCCTCAACACAAGCATCAGTGAACACAAAAGGTACCTCCTTACCCAAGAGCTCGGTAAGAGGTCGAGCAATTTTCAAAAAATCTTTGATGAAACGGCGACAGAATCCCGCATGACCAAGAAAACTTCTTATCCCCTTGACTGAAGTAGGGGGTGGCAAGCGCTCAACAACCTCGACCTTGGCTTTATCAACTTCAATGCCTCTCTTCGAAACAACATGACCCAGAACAACTCCCTCTTGTACCATAAAGTGACATTTCTCCCAATTGAGAATGAGATTAACTTCTTGACATCTATGAAGCACCTTCTCCAAGTTATGTAAACATACCCTAAAAGAAGTTCCACCAACTGAGAAGTCATCCATAAAAACCTCCATAATGTCTTCAATGAAATCTGAGAAAATTGCCATCATACATCTCTGAAAAGTAGGAGGAGCACAACATAGACCAAACGGCATTCTGCGGTACGCAAATGTACCATAGGGACATGTGAAAGTCGTCTTCTCTTGATCATTCGGATGGATAGGAATCTGAAAGAAGCCTGAATATCCATCTAAGAAGCAAAAGTAAGAATGTTTCGCCAACCTTTCAAGCATTTGATCAATAAAAGGGAGAGGAAAATGATCTTTCCTTGTGGCCTTATTCAATTTCCGATAATCAATGCACATGCGCCACCCTGTAACAGTTCTAGTAGAGATCATCTCACCCTTATCATTCTTCACCACTGTCATTCCTCCTTTCTTTGGAACAACATGCACAGGACTAACCCACTTGCTGTCAGAGATAGGATAGATTATACCTGCATCAAGAAGTTTTAAAACCTCCTTTTTGACCACCTCCATCATATTTGGATTGAGTCTCCGTTGAGGCTCAATAGAAGAAACTTGCTCATCTTCCAGAATAATCTTATGCATGCAGAATGATGGATTAATGCCCTTGATATCATCAATGGAATACCCAATAACATTTTTGTATTTCTTCAGAACAGTGAGCAATTGCTCAATTTGAATGTCATCAAGCTCAGAATTAACAATGATAGGATATGATTCATTAGGGCCCATAAACACATATTTCAAAGATGCAGGTAGGGGTTTCAGTTCTACCTTAGGAGGCGTGGAACTCTCCTTAACTTCCTCATGCTGTAGCACATTAGGATGTTCATGCTTATATGTAGGTGCTGCATCCAAAAGCTTCTCGTAACCCATACACTCTCCATTTTCTTCATCAACGTTACCTTCAAGAACAGCCTGAAGTGGATCCTCAGATAATAGAATTTTGGCTTTCGTGTCGATCACTTCCTCTAGTGCATCCACCCTATTTACACACTCATCCGTAGAAGGATGTCCCATTGTGCTTTGAAGCTTGAATTCCATCTTCTCTTCACCTACCTCAAAAGAAATTCTTCCATTTTTCATGTCAATAATAGCTCCAGCTATTGCTAAGAAAGGCCTCCCAAGAATGATAGGAATATTGGCATCTTCTTCCATTTCCATGACAACAAAATCACATGGAATATAAAACTTTCCTACCTTAAGGGGCACATCTTCAAGAATTCCAAGTGGAAATTTCACACTTCTGTCTGCCAGTTGTAAAGAGATACGTGTGGGTTTTAGTTCACCCATCTGAAGTTTTTCACAAATCGACAAGGGCATCAAACTGACACTTGCTCCAAGATCACACAAAGCCCTTTTAATTTCGACATCCCCAAGCTGAACAGGGATAGAATAGCTACCTGGATCCGCTAACTTCTTTGGAAGATCATTTTGCAAGATGGCACTGCACTCTGCCGTCAATGAAATGGTAGAGCTTTCTTCAATTTTTCTTTTCCTTGACAAAATATCTTTCAAGAATTTCGCATAAGAAGGCATCTCAGTGATAGCATCCATGAATGGAATATTGATATGTAGCTTCTGCAAAATTTCAAGGAACTTACCATACTTCTTCTCTAGCTTCGCTTGTGCCAACCTTTGTGGAAAAGGAACAGGTGGTACGTATGGCTTAGGAGGAACAGTTTCTGATTCTTTCTTCTCTTTTTCCACGACCTCTGATTCTACCGGTTTCTCAGTTGCAATCTCCTCTTCACTTTCCTTAGTATTCACAACATTTTTGCTCAAATTCAATTCCGGTTCTTTCAATTCCTTACCACTCCTCAAAGTTACAGCATTGATATGTCCCCTTTGCGGTTGCTCAGTTTGACCAGGAAGTTGGCCCGAAGATTTATTGAGCTGGCTCAACTGTTGAGAAATCTGAGTGATAGTGTTCTCCATCAATTTGTTGTGAGCCTTTATCTCGTTAATGCTCGAATCAAAATGCTCATTCTTCTTTGATTGTGTAGCAATAAACCCTTCCATGAGATTCTCCAAGTTAGATTTCTGCGGCTGAGCTTGTTGAAAACCAGGAGGCTGAGAAAAATTATTCTGCGAAGATTGAGCTTGACCCTGATTGTTCCTGTAAGAGAAATTTGGATGATCTCTCCAACCTGGATTGTACGTGTTGGAGTAAGGATTATACTGCGGCCTCTGATTCTGATTGTAAAGAGCATTTGCCTGTTCAACTGCCATTCCAGAAGGATTGTACTGACAAGGTAGTTATGGGTGACCAACCAGCCACTACAGCTGCTAAGGCTCTCAGGGAGCATGGTATGCCAGATGCTACAGGCGTACTCTCAAGCATTCTGAGACCAGCAATCACAGCCACTCACTTCGAACTCAAGCCTCAGTTCATCCAATTCATTTCACAACATAAAATTTCGGTTCGTTTCTAAGCATTTTTGAAGCAGAATTTTATGATTTACAGGAGCATATTGGCGCTGCAGCCTTGAATTACTTCGAGCACAAGTGGATAAACAGTCTTCTCCATCCACCTCTGTTGATAATCAGCTTACTTCGATAAAGGGTGACATCAATAACTTGAAGACATTCTTCACTAATAAAATCAAAACTCTCGAACTTTCTCATGAAAAAGCTCTTGATGATTCTGGTGAGGTCACGGTGGCACAAGATAAAATTATTGCTGAAATCTCCAACAAGGTTGACAATCTACAGGAAGAAGTTCATGAAAATCAGCGTTCTACTGATTTGCGACTAGATCAAATTGAGAAACAAAATGAACATCAAGCTAAAGGATTAAGGCATTTATTTCATCTGATCAGTCAGAATCGCACACCAACTACTGAAGAAAGAGAATTCTTTGCAAGAACAGATGGTGATGATGATGAACGGGATCCTGAAGTTGGTGCAACTGATAAAACTGCAGAGGATTCCTCAACTAAGGGGGAGAAATCACATGAGAAAGGATAGGGAGAAAAAGGAGGTAAATCTGATAAATCTGATACAGACAGTGAAGACAGGAGGAATAAGGGGAAGAAGAAAGTTGTTGCAGATGATGATCAAGTCATGGATGAACCAGGTAATCTTGATGTTTTTGATGACTTTAATTTTTCTGATGAAGGTGAGAAATTACCTGAACCAGATTTAAGTCACTGGGAAGAAGAAGAACCAGTGATATCTGAATTTGAAGCTCAACAAGCAGAGAAAGAATCTGAAGAATTATTTGCTCAGAGGGAAGCTAATTTGCTGATGAGAGAAGAAAAGCTTCAAAAGTCATTAGAGCAAATTGCACGAAATGAAGAACTTCAGAAAGCTGAACAGCAAGCATTACAACGATTACATGCTATAAATGTTGAGAAGAGAAAGACATATATCAGACTAAAGAGCGGTGATAAATGGGAACGTGCTCAAAAAGCAATTGATTCACCTCAGAGTTCTGATTATGAAGATCGTCGTCTTGGAGAAATTCTCGAGGAATTCAAACTGGCAAATCCAATTCATGATATGTATATAAAGGCCTTAAAGGTAGAAGTCATCAGGATAACTACTGCATTTGAACCCAAATCTGATGAGCTGGTAATATTTGTGGATTGTTATAAAGTTGGAACTTTCAGAGTATCTATTCAGTTCTTTTATGACAGATCGCTGACAGAGATTTGGGTACTTAGGCCTAAGGTGAGAACATCTTCTGAGCTAGGTGTGTTGTTACATGAGAAGTTCAAAGAATTTGCTGAAAGAGCTGGACCAAAAGTGATTAAGGATCCTCCACAAGTAAAATTTCTTAAGGGAGAGGTACTTCATTCAATCAATCTTCAGACAGATGAGTTATATGAACATCATGCAAAACACTTGGTATATGCTGAATATGCTCTCAGAAATCATGGATTCTTGACTGAAGAAAAGGTAATAGCTGCAGATCACATTCGATCCTATGCACAAATGTCTTACCTCAAGGATTCTTGACAGATGACTGAATATGCAAAATAAAAGATTACAAGAAATTTCAAGGTGAACTGAGAAAGAAGCTTGGAATTCCTTTAGTCTTACCTCAAGGATTGTCATCAAGAAGAGAGCGTCTTGTTGATTCTGATTTACACATGAAACTTCAAGTCACAGATGAGCCAGAAGAAGGAGAATTCAGAAGGGAAGACAACTGAAGAAAAAGAATTGCTCTACATGTTATATCTTTAGAGCTTAGATAAATTTTGATAGGAATTTGTATCATATGACCAGTCTAGAGGATCATCTATCTTGTATTTATCTTTCATGTTTGAATCTGGCAAATGTTAAATATAAACCAGAACTTTTTTTTTTCATATTTATTTAGTATTTAAAGTTTTATCTTTCATTTGGTTAAGTTGGATTAGTTGAGGTATCCTCTAGGAATTTGCTTGTTATTGTCTAACAAACAAATAGGGGGAGATTGAAAAGCATATGACTCAGCCTATTTTTAGTTAGAGGATCCTAATCGACTTAAACCAAATTGTAATAAGTAAATATACATATGAACTGTCACAGGAATCTCAAGAAGTATTATATGTCAGAAGAAAAAAAAGAAAAGTCAATCTATAGTTTTGATGTCGTACACTGGAAGACGATTCAGTTATCTGATCAAGCCCCAGTATAGCATTGAAGTGAATGGATTCATTTGAACAGTGACAGAGATTTTTCGAGTGATAGTTTGAATGTCAGTTACAGTACAAGAGAATTGAGAGAAGAAATAAACCACAACCTAAAGTCAAAAGTGAAGAAGCATCATTGAAGTTAGTCGTTCATGAACCAGACAGTACATCGAACGTCAACACAAGTCAGTGGTAATTCTTTACTACCTTCAGTGGTTTGTAAGAATTAAATTAATTATTTATTGATTTAATTAAATTCATTTATAATTGATATAAATCATTTAGTTGATTTAATTAAATGAATTAATTCTAGAAGAATTAATTAATTTATTAAATTAATTATTGTATCAATTAAATATGAATTGGTTAATCATTAATTAATTAAATGGATCAATATGACTTAAAGAAAGAAGGTTGGATTATGTCTTGGTGAAGCTAAATTTGGTATGACCTAAATTATGTCATACCGACAGAATTCAAGATTATGTCTTACCGAGCTATGAAGATTATGTCATACCGAAACAAATATCTTGATTAAGTCATACCAACCACCTGCCAGATGTGTTAAGTCATACCGAACTTTTATTAAGTCATACCGACCAGGTTTATGTCTTAATGGAGGTTTGTGTATGTCTTAATGAAGAAAAATTAAGTCTTGGAAGCAGTTTAAGTCATGCTGGAGCAGTTAAATATCCTACAGAAAGCTAGCAAGACTTATTACTGATACAAAAGAACAGAACACAGCAGATTAAGTAATAACCAAGAAACAGAGCATAAAATATAATATCCAGCAGAACAGAATTCTCTCTCAAGAACACCAAGAACACCAAAGCTTAAACAATTCCCAGAAATTCAAGTTCTTCATCTTTGTAATATTCTATCCGCTAGAACTTGTCTATTTGTGATTCTTGTACTACTAGCGAATTAAGTTTCCTAGTTCTTATCTTGATTATTATTAACTAAATTAGAAAAGTTCATGTCGAATTTTCTAATTAGTTATTAACATCTTGATAAGTTGTTATACTGATTTTGTAACACCACATCAAGTTAATATACAGTTATATTCAACTTGAAAAATTGTGTTAAATAATTCCGCACAAATTTGTCTTTACTAAAATATTATCTAACGGACAAATTTCGATAAAAAGGTAAAGATTGTATTCAACCCCCCCTTCTACAATCTTATCGGACCTAACAATATGCCCCAGCATGCATTCCTTGACCATCTAAATGTGGTACCTGGGTGGTGAGCAAAGTGTCATGCACTAAGTCACTTGAGTCCATTGGCTCACCAAGAGAATGGAATTCTTGGTGATCAATGCCTTGCTCCTCAATTTCTTGAGTTGCAGGCTCCAAAGAAATCTCAATGTTAGATTCTTGAAGAGAAGAGTGTTGTAGAATGGATTTTGGCAACTCCCCCTGAGAAATAAAGGGAGTTTCAAGTGTGATGTGCTCTCCACTCAGTGTTGTGCCAGCCTTATCACTCCCTTGTGCTGACTCTTTACAGGTAGGTGCATTGGGGAGGATGCTTGATTCTATAGATGCACCCTGTTGAGAGGATACATCTAGTGAGCTATGTGCCCCTGATTTTACAACTTCAGCCATTTGGGTGACTGAAGAGATGGTTTTAGACTTCTTCTTCTTCTTTAGGCTAATGATAGGTGACTCAGGTTCCTCACATTCTAAACCTAGTTCTACAGCCAAGGCTGCTTCAGTTAAGATGTTTAAAGGTTCAGAAGCAACCCGTTTTCTCTTCTTTTTATTAACATCACCCTTTTGAGAGGATGATGCAGTTGGCTCTGTGTTTGGTAGAGTGTTTGTCTGAGAGGGTTGGTTAGCAAGCCTTGGGTTAGCATTTTGTTCTACTTGCTTAGGCTGTGCTAACTGAGACTTAGAATCAAATATTGGCATGTTGTGGGGGTAAGACCTAAACAAACCCTCCATGTGGGGAGTTATGTTAAGCCTTACATCCACATCATTCCTCGTCACCAAGTTACCAAAAATGAGTTTGGTCATGGACTTAGGATAGCCTATCTTACTTTTATCTATTCCAGGCAATTCAATCAATGAAGCATTTTTAAAATTAAGTACTGATTGAATAAAGCGAGGAAAGAAAATTTCAGTACCTCTCTTGGCTGTGTTCTTACCAAGTCTCCCATATAGCTCCTGTAAGATGATTTGTCCAACATCTATCTTTCTCCCATGAGCCAAGGCATAGGCAAGCTGCTGCACAGGTGTACTAATCTGGTCAAAGCTCGATTTCCTTGCAGTGAATACTTGAAGGAGTGTAGCAAAAACATAGCTCCATTCTTTTCTCAAGTACTTCCTATTCAGCTTCCCAAGTTTAATAGCATCGGAGTAGTTGATAAATTCAAAGAATTCTTCCAACTCAGCATCGGTGGCCAGGGAGTCATATGCCTCTTGCTGCAAATCCAAGGCTTGATTCATGTCTGCGGTAGTGATAGTAATATCCTCACCTTGAATCTTGCAGTAGACAACATATGAGGTGATAACATTCTCAAGGGCGATGACCTCCACAGTAGCTGTCCTCCAGAATTGTTCTAATAAGTTTAGGTACAGGGTTGGGTTGGCTGAGAGTGCACTCTTGATGTAAGATTCAGACAACCATCGAACAAAGCACTTGAAATTAGCATTTTGTGCTTCCACATCACTAGTAATTGCGATGAAATTGGTTTGAGATGGTATGGTGAGTTGAGTGTTTGCCATTTGGGTAGAGAAGAAAAGAGAATTAAGGTTGAAGAAGAAATTCGTAGTTAGGGTTTTCAGAGGTTTTAGGAGTTTAGATGCTTGAGAAATCGAACGAAATGAGTTGAATAGTTGTGAAATTGTATATATATGAATAAACCGAGTTGTCGATTAGATATATGATCTATATCAACAAGTCATTCGAGAAATATAAAACAACTATTCGATAAGTTAAGAATGGCTTATTCGATATCTCAGGCAGTTTGTAACTCACAGCTGGCAGTTATTTAACTCAGAAAATAATTCTAAGCTAAATAAAATATGTTTTTATGAGCGAAATGAAATTTTAAATATAAATCCAAAAAGCGATTAAGTGTCAGCAAAAAATCAGCCTTTTCAAATGATTCGATAACTCAAATACAGTATTCGAGAACTCCATCACTAGAGAACTAAAATACTCTATTCGAGAACTCAGAGTGTGCTATTCGATTTCTCCAAAAGACAATATTCGAGAACTCAAGAGGGTTCTAGATAGGCCTATTCGAGAACTCGAGCCATGACATAACAATGAACCATTCGAGAAGTCTGACTTATCGAACTATACTTTTCACTCATAAAATTCAATTTTCACTATCTTTTAAAATTTACCAGAAATATTCACTGAAGAATATTCTTCCAAATTAAATAGTGATTCTCTCAAAATTTCACAGAAATTTCAAGCTAAAGATGCATGATTTTCAACATATGCAGCATTGTGGAATATTTATAAATCATAATCCAGCCAATACTTACTTTAAAAATATTGATCATTTGATAAAGTAAGTATTTACTGCTGCAACAATCTAGTTGATATATTCACTCAACCAGAATTTGAAGAATTCAGCATTCCAATCTCACTAACCAACCTTGTGAAGGTGGCTTCATCTAATGGCTTAGTGAATATGTCAGCTAGTTGTTTCTCTGTGGGAACATAATGTAACTCAATGGTTCCATTAGTTGCATGCTCCCTTATGAAGTGATATCTGATGTCAATGTGCTTTGTCCTAGAATGATTGACAGGATTGGAAACTATAGAGATTGCACTTGTGTTGTCACACATGATTGGAATTCTTTCCAACACAAGTCCATAATCTCTAAGTTGGTTTCTGATCCAAAGCACTTGAGCACAGCAACTTCCAGCAGCTATGTATTCAGCTTCAGCTGTGGAAGTTGACACAAATTGTTGTTTCTTGCTGTACCAAGAGACTAACCTTTGTCCAAGAAACTGGCAGCTACCTGAGGTGCTTTTCCTATCCACTCTGCATCCAGCATAATCAGCATTAGAATAACCAATCAGATTGAACCCTGTGTCCTTAGGATACCATAACCCCAAGTTTGGTGTGCCCTTCAGATATTTAAAAATCCTCTTTATTGCTATCATATGTGATTCCTTTGGATTTGATTGAAACCTTGCACACAAGCATGTTGCAAACATGATGTCTGGCCTACTAACAGTGAGGTAGAGTAGAGAACCAACAATGCCTCTGTAGATTGAAATATTTACCTTCTTGCCCTTAACATCTTCATCTAACTTGGTGGCAGTGGCCATGGGTGTCTTTGCAGGTGAGCATTCTTCCAAGTCAAATTTCTTCAATAGATCCTTGATGTATTTGGTTTGACTTATAAAAATGCCATCCTTCCTTTGACTAACTTGCAGCCCAAGGAAGAATGTTAATTCTCCCATCATACTCATCTCATATCTGCTCTGCATGAGCTTAGAGAATTTCTCACACAGCTTCTCATTTGTAGAGCCAAATATGATATCATCCACATAGATTTGAACTAAGATAATATCATCACCATGTTTCTTGTAAAACAGTGTCTTGTCCAGTGTGCCTCTAGTGAATTGATTCTCCAGTAGAAATTGTGATAGTGTGTCATGCCATGCCCTAGGAGCTTGCTTAAGTCCATACAATGCTTTAAGCAATCTGTAGACAAAGTGAGGGAATTGTGGATCCTCAAAGCCAGGTGGCTGTTGCACATATACTTCTTCTTCCAACTCCCCATTCAGAAATGCACTCTTGACATCCATTTGATAAACCTTGAAATTATAATGTGCAGCAAATGCCATGAAAATTCTGATGGCCTCTAGTCTAGCAACAGGGGCAAAAGTCTCATCATAGTCAATGCCTTCCTGTTGAGAGTATCCTTTTGAAACCAACCTTGCTTTGTTTCTTATGACTACACCATTTTCATCCATCTTATTCCTTAGAACCCATTTTGTTCCAACAATGGTTTTATCCTTTGGTGCAGGCACAAGTTCCCATACTTTGCTTCTTTCAAATTGATTTAGCTCCTCTTGCATAGCAATTATCCAATCAGGATCCAACAATGCATCATCAAGTTTCTCAGGCTCAACTTGGGATAGAAATCAACCATAGAGACATTCATTTAGAGTTGCTCTCCTTGTCCTCACTCCTGCATTTGGATCTCCAATTATCTGATCTGCAGTATGTGATCTATCCCATTTCCTTTTATGTTCAGATTGATTTCTCAGCCTTGATGTTGCTTCATCATCCAGATCATGATCATTTACATTTCCTCCCCCTGTGAAGTTGCCACTAATCACAGGTGTGTCTTGGATGCTTGTTTCTTCATTGTTGATTGACACAGGTTCTTCATTCACTTGAGTTTGCTGGATTGTGGGCTCAAATTCAGTTTCAATCTCCTCATCAGAATCATCTAGATTGTCAAACTTCAAAGGATCTTTATCTTCATCATTGGCTTCTTCTAATCCAGGTAGTTTGCTGTCATCAAATGTCACATCTGTGCTTTCCATAACTTTCTTTTGACTGATGACATAAACTTTGCTTCCTTGTCAATTTCTTTATATGCTCAATGATTACTTGTGGAGCCTCATCCTTTGATGCCAGAAATTCTACCCATGTATACCTTGTGAAATCATCAACCATCACTAGAGCATACTTCTTCCTTCCTAGTGACACAATATTGACAGGCCCAAACAAGTCCATATGAATTAGTTGTAGGGGCTTGGTTATTGATGTCACTGTCTTTGACTTGTGGCTTGATCTTTTCATTTTTCCTTTTTGAAAAGCCTCACACACTCCTTCTTGACAGAATTCAAGTGTGGGCATGCCTCTCACTAACTCCCTTTTGACTAGAGAATTAATGCTTTTGAAGTTCAAGTGTGATAGCTTCTTGTGCCACAGCCAACTATCTTTATTTGATGCTTTTGAGTAAAAGCAACAAATTTTGTCCTTGTTTGCAGAGTTCATATTGGCTACAAACAGGCTTCCTTTCCTTACTCCAGATAGAGCAAAGTCACCAGTCTTCTTGTGGGTGATCAAACATTCATCTTTGTCAAAATCCACTTTGAAGCCTCTGTCAGTAAATTGACCAACACTCAGTAGATTGTGCTTGAGCCCCTTGACCAGTGCTACATTTTCAATGATGACATTTCCAATTTCCAACTTGCCATATCCCAATGTGTTGCCAATGCTGTCATCTCCAAAAGCAACCATTGGGCCAGCCTTCTCCTCATACTGTGATAGCAGGGCCATATCACCAGTCATATGGTTTGAGCATCCACTGTCCAAAATCCACATGACCTTCTTTTCACTTTCTTTGCCCTGCAAACACAAAGGTATTACTTCTCCTTTGGTACCCAAACAAGTTTGGGTCCATGTGGCTTAACAACAGTTTTATCATAAACAGCATGCTTATCAATTTTCTTAATGTTAGTCTTCTTGTCACTGTTAGAAGTCTTAGAATCAGGGTTCTTAGACTTAGGTGACAGAGGTACCTTTCTAACTTTAGGAGGACTTGAAGACTTTGTTCTTGTGTAGTGTGTGTGAACATTGTGACTGATGCAACCTTCCATGAATTGTCTTCTCAAATTAAAACAACTAGTCATTACATTCATGTTACATGGCATACAATCAAGTTTATCACAGAAAGGAGAGTCTCTATGTCTTAAAGGCACAGAGCAATCATAGAATGGTTTAGCAACCCTACCAGATGGTTTCTTGCATGCATGAGTTAAATGATTAGTGCTAAAACAGTTTTGATAAACTTTCCTAGGGGCATTTGGCACATAAGCATAGTTGTTGTCCTTGTTAATCCCAAATTTGCCATTCCTGTTTTGTTTCTTTTTAGCCACTTTCTTCTCAAACTCATTATTCCCAGCTGAAACAAACTTCACAAATTTCTCAGGTCTAGGTCTACCTCCTACTGGCTCCTTGGCTTTGGTTTTGACATTCTCACTCTTAGAGGATGCTCGTTGTTCATTTGATTGTGCCTTATCTTCATCATCCAACATTTGCTTAATGAGTAAGGCATCCTCATCAATCTCAAGTGTTGGTGTTTTAAATATTGGGTTCTCAGTCTTTTTCAAAACCTGAGGCACTTCATCTTGAACAACAATGTCATCTTCAATGACTGCATAGCCTTTCCTCTGTTTAAGAGTGTCATAATCAAGTCCAATGGCAGCCTTAGGTCTAGCTAGATTTTTCTCATGGTAGGACTACAATAGACTAGAGGAATTCTTAAATGTTTTCAATTTAAATTCATTTTCAGCTAGTTCATCCCTAAGAGCTTTCTCAACTTGACTAGCACATAGAACCTTATTCTTTAGATATTCAATTTCTTGTTTAAGGTTTTCTACTTGCATAGCATTTAGTTCTAGTTCCTCATTTCTTTTGTTCAACAGTTCATTCTTAGTAGACAGTTTAGCAATTTCTTCATTAGCAGCAGTCATATTAGTATGAATATTAAATATCTCAACAGATAGTTGTTCAACCATAGATTTGTATTCAGAAACAGACATGTCTATGGTAGTGAGGGATGGTACCTGAGAGTCTGATGCAGATGGTTCTTCCTTGGAGTTGGCCATCAAGGCATAGTTGCAGAATTCTTGTTCTTCTCCATCACTATCAGAATCATCCCAACACTTCTCTTCAGCTATGTAGGCCTTATCTGGTGTATGCTTCTTTAGCAGAGCCTCATACTTAGCTTCAAGCTCAAGAAACTCCTTATCCTTCTTTTTAGGCTTCTTGCATTCACTGGCAAAATGCCCTAGGTCATTGCATCTATAACATCTCACAGATGCTTATCCACATAGCTGGTTTTGAATTTGTTTTTGTTTGCTTTCACAGGTGCCTTGCTCTTATTGAATGAATGATTTTGAGATCTAGACTTGAAGGGCTGATTCCTCTTAAATCTGATGTTTGGGAATTTTCTAGCCATAAAAGCATATGAAGTGTTTTCCATGGCATCCAACTCTTCAAGAGTGTAGAACTCATCTTCTTCCTTTTCATCAATAGGTTCAGTCACTTCTTCTTCAGTTTCTTCATCATCTACTATCTCTTCTATTCTCAGCTGACTTGTAGATGCTTCAAGGTCTTGAACAGATTTGTTGACAATCAAGGCACAGGATGTGTTTATCATTCTGCCTTGGTTGGCTTGGATAGCCCTCTTTTGAAGCAGCTCAAGCTCATGAGTCTTTAAAACCCCATAGAGCACATCATATGTGACTTTGTTCAAATCTCTTTCTCTTAGAGATATGACCCTTTGCTCTAGATGGTTTGGTGCAGATAGTAGAAACTTCATGTTTAATTCCTTAGTGCTGTAAACCTTCCCATTCATTTGAAGCTCAGTCACCAGCTTGTGAAATCTCTCAAATATATCAGTAATACTTTCTTTGGACTGTGCCATGAAAGCCTCATACTGTGTGACCAGTATCTGTTTCCTATTTTCTCTTACCTCCTCTGTCCCTTCACATAACACCTCGATGTGGTTCCACATGTCCTTGGCAGATTTGCATGATGCTATGTTGGCAAACATCGACATATCCATGGAGTCTATGATTAGCAACATGAGATGACTGTCTAGGGCAACCTTTTCCTTCTCTGAGTCCGTCCATTTGGATGGCTCTTTTGGAACATATGATCTAGGAATGACTATTGTGCCCGCTGTAGATTCAGCAATTTCTTGTTGTGGTACAAATGGACCATTCTTGAGGATGTCAGGGTAGAGAGGATTGGCAGCTTTGATGAACAACAACATTTTTATTTTCAAGAGGTTGTAATTCTCTTTGTCGAACTTAGGGACCTTTACCGTACCTGTAGTCTTTTGTGTATTCGAACTCATGATCGTTTTCTGTTTAGATTAAACATCCTGCTCTGATACCACTTGTTGAGTATTGAATACAGTAAAAGAATACAAAGGGGGGGTGAATGGATTCTTGAACTTTTCTTCGTTCTTAAATCTTTGCAGCAGGATATGTGTTGAGTGTGTGAGATATGTAAGTGCGGATAACAAAGACAAACACAACACAATATCACTTTAATCTAATATTTTATTAGATAAAGATTTTGCTACAATCTGTGAATACAAATGATAGTATTCTCAGCTTCGTTTTACTCAGAGAGATATTTCTTGTGATGTTTCTCAAAAACTTATCTGCTAAGGAAGTGAGGCTGTATCCTTATAGACATGGATACACCTACTTACTACAAATAAGGTAGGTAAACAAAATACTTTCCAGTCTGTCTATCTCATTTGAGTAAGAGTCCAAATGGCTACAGATTTGACTTTGCAAAGCCTGTTCAGATCCACTTCTTTAGCTCCTTGTCCCTTGACTTATCTCTCCAAGCTTCTTTGTAGGTTTTCCAACATGCTTTATAGTACATAGTCAAATAAAGCGTCTTGGCTTGTTGCAGGTTTCTTACTTGTACAATTCTTCAGTATTTTGTCTTCAAGAATGTATTCGAGAAGTGGCTAAGTGAGTGATTCGAGAACTAGAATTAACTTAATCGATAACTCTGAGTTCTCGAATAGTGTTATATTGACATATCGAATCACTTCTCGAATAGCTCTTTTCTCTGGGAGTCATTGAGATATCGAATAGAGCATTTTGACATATCGAATCCCTGAGATGTCGAATAGCATATTGAGTCTTTAAGATATCGAATGTAGCTTTGACTTGTTGACCCTTTTGAGAACTCGAATATCACCTTTGACCTGTTGATTCCTTGAGTTCTCGAACAGAGTAATAGACATATCGAATCTCTGAGATATCGAATGAGATATCGAACAGTGTATTTAGAGATATCGAATAGTGTCTTCTGAGATATCGAACCCCTGACTTCTCGAATGCTAGACTTCTCGAATAGACAAATGTACTTCTCGAATTGGTACTTAGGCAAATTCTTCATTTCTTCAAATCCCAACTGTAATTATTTGGCCGTCTTTATCTCCTTGCTTGAGGCATGAACCTTGGAACTTCTTTCAAGCATTATTCTTGACTTAATAGGTACAGTTACACAGCTAGAATTTGATGCCTATTACAAGTACAAAACCAGTAGAAACTCTACAACTAGAGGTTCCCTCAGTTAAGAGGTCATGTAAGTAATGCATAGTATTACAAACAACTTAGGCTTGTTATTAGATGTATTCAGGCATGCCTATGTGACTAACAAGACTGCTTATATGTTGTAGTAGGTTTATATGTGAATCGGTTTTTTTTGTGAATTTCTGTGTTAAATTTGTGAAAATTGAACTTTGATTGAGGTCATCGGAAAGTTGTACGAGTTCGCCGGAATCTCTCAAATTTCAGTTGAATTGTTATTGTCTTTGATTGATTGTGACGTGTTTTTAGGAAGTATCTTCATTTTCATTTTGTGATTAGTGCAATATTAATTGTTAATTGATATCATTAATGTTTTGATTATGGTAATTTATGTTTAACGGAGAGTGATTTTGGGTCGTATTATTTATTGTTGTTTTCCATCTTCGATAATTGCTCAACTATTATTTATTTTATTTATTTTTTTATTAATTGGTTTCTCGGGGAAGGTTTTTCCATATTGAGAGATAAATATTTGAGGGTAAATGGTTGAAGATTTTGTTGCTTAATTGATTTTGTGTTTATTTTTACCATTAATGGTTTCGATTACATTAATTGAATGTTATCATTAATTGATTGGGTACTATGCCTTTATGCTAAGGGGAATACATTTTGTGCCATTTTACATGGAATTTAGTGCCAATAAAGGGAGTGCTATATATATGGCTTTTGGACCATTTATTGGTGTTCTGTGATCTGTCGTTAGTTGATGAATCTATTGTGTCATTTTAGATGACTTAGTAGATTTCTATGATTGTTATGAGAACTCGGTGTTTTATATACCTAACCAAAGGGGTCCTCTTTGGTTAGATATATAAAACTGTTCAATTTTATTAAGTATACTACATGTAATAAATATTTATAATAGTTTCGAGTAATGGTTTATTGACTTAGTTTATTTGTTGTGGTTGTGTTTGATGATTTTTCAGTTTCCCTTAGGTAGGAAGAAGTGTAAAGAGAAGATGAAGAGGAGATGGATGGGGGCAATATCTTTGGGGTGTTGGAATGGGAAGCAGTAAAACGATGACGGATGGAGGCAGAATGATGCGGTTGGGCATGGGAGCAACAAGGAGTCGTTAGCAATATTTTTTAGTTTTATGAATATCGATGTATTGTTGGAGGGTGGGGCACTCTTTTTCCCCCCTCGAGTTTTTTTTCCCATTGGGTTTTGCTCTTGCGGGGTTTTTAACGAGGCCTACCTGTGTAAGGAGTCTTCCTCTCTGATATAGGGGTGATATTGTCTAAACTTCCAGAGGAATCTCTTTCTCATGGTAGTCGTAATTCAGGTTACGACCCATGGATTGGTTAAGCATACCTTTCGGTTAGATGATTAGCTTTTATGGATGAAAGAATGTCTCATTTTTTTCCTTTCCTTCTCGGATTATGTATCTTTATCTTTAAATGAAATCTTTTTCATTTTGCATATATATATATATATATATATATATATATATATATATATACATATATTTCTTATTTATTTCTTAATTATCCATCCATATGTTCTTTCTCCCCCTACCATTTGTTATCATTTTCCACTAATTTTCAACTTTTCTCATTTTCAATATTTTTTCTTACAATATCAATTAATATCAGTATCAATATTCAGTCAATATATATATATATATATATATATATATATATATATATATATATATATATATATATATATATATGTAGTTACTAACCTAACTAAACTCTTTTTGGTTTAAAAAAAAAACCTAACTGAAGTTATTTACTATTATAGTAAATGATAGTTCATTGAATTTATCCTAGTATTTTTTATGTTCACTAATTCCGACTATATTCAGCTACTTATCTCGTCATTTATGTTCTTTTGAAATACGATTACATTTGTCTTCTTAATCAAATTTTCTGCAGTAACTTCAGTTTTTTTGTTTTAATTTTGTATAATTTTACACCAAATTAACCTAAAATTAATTATAATAAATTTTACATCTACTGATACATTATATTTTATATTTGCCATTTTTAAATTTGATCCAAATTTAATATCTTTATTCTTTAATCAAAATCTTATTATAATATTTAAAATTTGTAATTTGTAAAATAATCAAAATTTACAATCAATCATTATGTATCTAGTTAAATTACATTCAATAGAACAAAATAGTATTACATTTAAGTAACTACATTCTTCAGCAAAATAGTATTACGTTAAAGTAACTACATTCTTCAGTTAAGATACAGTAGAGTAAAATAATATTATAGCAAATCCGAATCCAGTCTTTTTTATCAATTAGTTTCCTCATCACCTCACACGATAGTTGATCCTATTATTCATTATTCAACGAATAAACTTTCTTTGATTATACATTTATTTATACTGCAATAAATTCAAACAAAACATTTTAAAAATTAAAATTAAAAATTTGTTAATCTACTTCTGCAAAATTATGCAATTTTATTAAATTTTCTTGGATTGTGCATTTACTAAGACTCAATTAAATTCAAACAAAATTATTTAAAATGAAAAATAAATAATAGCTATTATCTACTTATTCAATGGGATAATTAATTCAAAGGTCCCTGAACTATATGCCTTTTATTGTCTAGGTCCCTGAACTATTTTTTCCAACATTGTGATCCCTAAACTTTTAACTTTTCTAATTCACATCCTTCCGTCCGAATTTGACTAACGGACGTTAGTCAATGCTTACGTGGCAGTGACGTGGCATGACGTGGTAGTGACGTGGCATGATGTGGCATTGACTAACATCCGTTAGTCAAATTCGGATGGAAGGATGCAAATTAGAAAAGTTAAAAGTTTAGGGATCGCAATGTTGGAGAAAATAGTTCAGGGACCTAGACAATAAAAGGCATATAGTTCAGGGACCTTTGAATTAATTTTCCCTTAAAAAATCATGTAATTTCTTTAAATTTATAGTAATATGTATATGAATTGTTATAGAATCTAAGAATTACAATTTCGAAGGTAGTTCGAAACATAATATGAGGGAATACAATGAACGACGGTTATGGGCAATTAAGGGTTTTCTCAATCATAAAAAATTTTGAAAATCATTTTTAACCTGTTCCTAACAACTCTTTTTTGGGATAAAATTTGTTAGAATATATGTATATTGCACAATTTTTCTAACATGTATAAAATGAATTTTTCAAATTTTAAAATTAAAAATATAGATTTAATATCAAAAATATTTTAATTAATAATATTTATATAATAACATTTTTACTAAAGTGTATGTAATACGGGTATAATGCTTATATATCTAATTCCTAAGTAACCCGCCCTCCAAATTACTTATAATGTCATTGAGTTAATTCTAACCTTAGTTAATATCAATTATAGTCGAGGTCAATAATTTCTTTTACTCTTTTATTTTTCACTCTCTATCTCTCTACTTATTCTCTCTTCCCCATTTTTTTTAATTATCCATCCACTTATTCTCAAGGTTATAAAAATCGGTAATCGGTATAAATCGGTTGAGGTACCGATTTAAGATTAATCGGGTAATCGCGAATTAATCGGAATGATTAATCGGAGTATTAATCGGATATTATAATAATATTTAATATATTAGTCTAATTTACAATTAAACATATCATTTTAAATAAATTCACAGGATTAATCGGATTTTAAAAATCGAATCAGTTAGATACCTTACAAAGGATTAATCGGAAATTAATCGACTAAATCAGGAATTTTTAGAACCATGCTTATTCTTTCTCGTCCACATGTCATTATACCTTTCCACTTATTCTTTCTTCCTCCTTTATCTACCATTTCTTATCATTTATCACTAGTTTTCAACGTTTCCTATTTTTCTTTTTCTTTTTTGCTTCAAACTTATCAATTAATATCAATTTTAATATTTAATCAAAATATATGTACTCACCTTACTCAATTATTAACCTAACTTATAATGAAATTTACTTGATACATTATATTCTATATGTGCAATCTTCAAATTTGATCCAAACTTTAATATCTTTAGATCTTTAGTCAATATTCTACAAAATAACAACTATTTATAACTATCATTATGTTTCAAATTAAAAATTACATTTAATAAAACAAAATATATTACAATAAATCTGTATATATATACATATATAATTCCTAAAATAATCCACGATCATAATAACTAACTATATTCTTGAATTAAACTATAGTTGAGTTAAATATCATTACACGAAAGCCCAATACAATCTTTTGCCAATTAATTTTCTCACTTCCTCACACGAGTTACTAACTCAAAAAAAGTCAAACAAAATTTTAAAAGCTAAAATTAAAAAAAATTGTCAATCTACTTATTTAAAATTATGAATTTTATTAATTGTATGAAAAATGGAAGTTGTCACATAATTTAAAAATTACAATAAAAATAATTGAAAATTATTTTTAACCTATCCCTAACAGCTCTTTCTCAGAATAAATTTTGTTAAAATAAATGTACATTTTTCACAATTTTTTTTTTCAAGAAAAGCACCAACTTAAACTTTTATTATATATCTCTCAACTTGCATGCATATTTAGTATTAAAAAAAATAACATCAATATATTTAATTTTTCAAATACCTCATCATCATAATTATTAATCATATTCTTGAGTTAAGTTGAATATTATTACAAGAAAGTATAGTTCAGTTTTTTTGTCAATTAATTTCGTCATCACCTCACATGAATGATTCACCTGATTTACATATCCGAGCAAATTATTCACCATTCATTTTTAGGATCAAGTGGCCCAAATTACTGATTCTGAAAAAATTTGCCCGAATACTGACGGGATACGGAGTTTCGACCTCCGTATTAGCTGAACACGTTACACGGTCTACCGTATTAGCTGGATACGGAACACGGACTTCCGTGTTATGCATGATACGGACGAGCGTGTACCGTGTCCGTGCTGCGCACCCACCTAACACGAGACACAGTACACCGTGTTACACATAACACGTTACACCGTGTATCGTATCATGCACTGTTACGGAACACGAAGTACCGTATTACCCCTCATATCACGGTACACGATTTAACATGTCCCGTCAGTAAATAGGGCCAGCCATGCTCAAATATGGGTATTTTGGTAATTTTCTCCATTTACTTAGACTCAAATAAATTCAAACATAAATTATTTAAATTTAAAATAAGAATGAGTTATTATCTACTTATTCAAAATCATGTATTTTTTTTTCAATTTATAAGAATATGTATAACCGTTGTCATAGAATCTAAGAATTAAAATTTCAAAGATAGTTTGAAGCATAATATTAGAAAATACAATGGAAGAATGTTGTGGGCAATTGAAAGAATTTTTAAATCATCAAAAATCATCGAAATATGATATAAATTGAATTTATTACAAAATTTACAAGACTACTAACTTTCTAAAGTTGTCCATTTTTTTTAATCGATAAATTTTATTCGAAAAATTTGAGATATTATACTTAATCTTTTATAAAATGATTTAGAACATGACAAAATGCATAGATAAATTATAAAAATTTGACTTTATTAAAAGGAACATGATATCATATAGAAGCAAAAAATATTGGAGGATATCAAATGAAAAAAATCAATACAGTGATAGCCGATATTGTTAAGAATATTTCATAATTTTATAGCATTTGTTAACATTTGTTGACAGAATCATATCAATTTGCTTAACAAAATAATAATAAATATATAAAATTAAAAGTATAATGATATTATTTAAAAATAAAAATTGTTGAATGGTACTAAATGTAAAAACCAATACCAATTATACAATAAGAGAATCTCTAAAAGATTCTTAAACAAGCTTTTAAGTCTAGAAATAAAGAGCATGAGTAAAAATTGGGTTGCAACAGACTCTTAATGGTTCTTAAAAAGTTTAAGAGTCTTTTCTCTTTCCTCAATTTAAGAACTACTACATGACTCAAAACTATTTTCTACTAATAAAATATTCACTTAAACAAGGTTGAATTTAAATGTTTGTCATAGTTAGGTTTGAAATATTAATAAAATATAAATTAGGATTCAAGATTAAAAGAATTGTTGAAGTTAACACGAAAATCTCTTATTTTCACTTAGTTCGGGTCTTTATATACACCCCCCACACACAATCTCTTATTCTCACTTCTTTTAAAGTTACTAAGAAACAAAAGCAAGGACAGAGGAACTGGTAGATGCAGGGGTTCTATGGACAATGCCAAGAGAGGGGTTTGTCAAAGTTAATGTGCATGCTTGCTTCTATGATGAGCGTCTCCCAAATGGTAACACAACAGGTATTGGGTATGTTTTCAGAACTTATAGTGGGAGAATTGTTCGTGTTATGCCCAAATCTGGCATAATGGCTAAATTGATTTGATTAGCTAAATTGATGCTTCATGATCTATGATGGGCCTAGAAGATGAGCAGTGGGTCACCAAAGCCCATTATTGGAATCAGCCCAGCATACCTTGGACATAATATCACCATTATAGGAGCACCTCGCTCGCTACATGATTCCACCTCGCATTGTAGCGCCTCGCCATAAGGCCACCTCGCTACAGGAGCACCTTGTCTATCCTCTCACGCTAGGCCTATGCGCCTCTCATGCCGCTCAGCCTCGGGGTCGCATCTACCGGGGTCGCTACCCGGGGATCGCTTCGTTTGGCTCCCGTCAAGGGATCGCTTCGCGTGGCCAGGCCTTTCTAGGTCGCATGCAAGGGCCCTGATGGATCTTTCATTCCAAACCTATCCGTTCGAGGTCATGGGCTTCTACAGCTGGATCAAGGATAGGATTGATGACTCATTGCCACGTCAGCCCTAGCTACATGGGCTTGGACTTTGGCTTATCTCTTAAAACCCTAGCCCGCCTAGGTAACTTGTGGCCCAAGAACTACGTCAGGCTTGATCCCTATAAATAGGGTACGTAGGCACCTTGATACGGATGAGAAACAGTTTACCTGAAAAACACCTATCAAGCTCAGCCACATTCATACACACAAACCCTAATCCTCTGTTCTTCTTTTGATTAGCAAAATATCCGTATTTTGCTCCGTTAATCCAGCAAACCTCCAAAATATTGTTATACAATATTCTCCCTATAACATTTGGCGCTAGAAGGAGGGGCCTAAGTCATTGAATTGGGAGAACGATGACTAAATCACACAAAAAGAGGAACGATGGTGAGACCCCGGGGTCGCATAAAGTGAACAAGGACGATCCGCTGACAAGAGGCCCCCCAGAGGACGAAGCGTCCAAGGACAACTCTCAGACTGGGAACAGGGAGGAGCACACTCCCCCAGCACAGAGGGTGACATTGAACAGCGAGGTCATGTCTTTCCTAAAAGGCCTCGGTGAGCAGGTGACCGTTGTGCATGAAAGGGTCGCAAAGGTAGAGAGGCGCTATAGTTCTAGAGGATCGAAGAGGAATGCAAGGACAGGCAGTAGAGCACCTGGGGAAGGAAGCAAACTCCCCCCTAAGAAACTTGTTGATGACTTCGAGGATGTCCTAACAGATCAAACCAACCCTGACTGGAATGAGGGGGAGGACTCGCTCGGACAGAAAGGGGGATCACATGACAAGGTCGCTTCATCTGGAGGGAGATCGGTCAGTGTTTTTGATCGTCTCGGAAAGAAGCTGACTGAGCACGACCTTCGTCTAAAGTTGGAAAAGGCTAATGCGCCTCGTCATGAAGGATCTAAGAACAGAAGTCAGGGCACACATCGACAATTGTCTCCTCGAGATCGCGAGCGGTCATATCGTCGCGATGACAGACCCCCCTCTCTCCGTAGAGAGCGCGAGCGGTCCCATCGTCGCGATGACAGACCCCCATCTCATCGAGACCAGGAACGATCTCAATATCTTGAAGAAGATCGTAAAAAGAAGGATCGCAGGAATGACCAAGAGGAGTCCAGTGTCCTGAAAAAGACCCAGTCTCATCATGGAAATACTGGAGGTAAAAAGGAGGCCGAAAAGGAGGTTAAGGTAGGAGACTATAAGCTGGAGGAGTTGAAGAAAGCCCTGGACGCGATGAACAGTGAGAAAGGGATCTTTAGCACTATGGGCTCGTCATCGCCCTTTACTCACGAAATTCGAACCGCTCCGCTTCCTGCAGTGTTTCGAGGCCATCAGCATGATATGACCTATAATGGCGACACTGATCCAGCTGAGTTCGTGATTCGATTCAACAATGAGATGGATGTTTATCAGGTCTCATTATTAGCGAGGTGTAGGCTATTTGCGGCCTCGCTGAGGGGAAGTGCTCAGCAGTGGTTTTCGAAGCTAGGGGCATTGATTGTCATCGATTCTTGGAGCAACTCGTGGACATCTTTATCAAACAGTTCCAGTCCTCGATGCTCTATGCACCCCCTGTGTCCACCTTAACAAACATAAAACAGAAGGAAGGCGAAACCCTTCATGATTACTTCAAAAGGTTCAATGCTGAGGTGCCTCGTGTGCGAGGTGCAAATGACGAAGCTGTGAAGAATTTCCTCATCACTGGAGTAAGGGAAGGTACAGAATTTTGGAAGAAGCTACAAGAACAGACCCCTAGCACTCTCTCTGAACTGCACAAGATCGCTGAGCCTTTCAAGCGTGTTGAGAAGTCACTTGCAGATTTGAAGAAGAACAATGAAAGGAGTAGCAGTTGGAATAGGAATCGGGGGGTAAAAAAAAAGGACTCCAGGAGTCCAAGGCGAGGACGGGATCGAAGTCGAAGCCCCAGCCCAAAAAGGAGAGATCGCGATCCTTTGAGGCGATCCCCACCGAGATCTCGCCCCGCGAGGGATAGAGACAAGTATATCCCTCTGTTCGCCCCAATTGATCACATTTATGCAGTCAATGAAAACAAGGGGATATTCAGGAAACCTACACCGATGGGTCTGAAAGGGACCGCAAACACGAGCAGGTATTGTGCCTTTCATGAGCAAACAGGGCATGATACATCAACCTGCCGAGAGCTGAAGCAGCAAGTGGATCAGTTAATTCGTGAAGGAAAGTTAACTGAGTGGGCCGTTCGCGAGGTGAAGAAACATAATCCCAAGTCTGGCCTTGGGTATAATCAAGCCCCCCCACCTGAACAGAACCCAGTCATTAAAGAAAGGGAAGCACGAGGTGGAAGTATTCATGTGATAATTGGGGGACCCCACATCGGGGGAGACAGCAACAAAGCCAGAGAGAGGTATGCTCGCGAGGCCAGGGAGCGACCCCTCACTAATGTACATCACTTGCAAGAGCGACCCCCAAAGCTCTTTAAGGGGGAAGATACAAACATCATGTTCACTGAGGAGGATGCGAAGTGGGTTCATCGCCCTCATTCTGATGCTCTCGTTGTTCGAATTCGCATTGGATCGCAGAATGTCTACAGAGTTCTGGTTGATAATGGGAGTGCTGTGAATCTCCTGACATACGAGGTCTACCAAAAGATGGGCTACGTGGATAAAGATCTCATCCCAACTGTGGGACACTTGTATGGTTTTACTGGAGCCTCAGTGAGTGTCAAGGGTCTCATACGACTTCCTGTGACCTTAGGAGACGAACCCTGCATCACTACCCAGATCGCAGACTTCATGGTAGTGGATCAACCTTCAGCATACAATGCTATTGTAGGGAGGCCTATACTTAAGGAAATGAGGGTGGTCACTTCTATCTATCATCTTTCCATGAAGTTTCCTACCCCAAATGGAGTGGGATGTGTCAAGGGGGCGCATCATGAATCACGAGAATGTTACAACAAGGCCCTTAAGTCCGCTGAAAAGGGTAGCATATCTATGGTAGACAGGATGGAAAGCGAGGAGGAAGATAGGGCTCGCAAATCGGCCTCACGACCCTCAAATGAATGCAACATCATATCAATCGAGGAACTCCCAGCTGGTTATTTTGATAATTTGGGAATTCAGGTAGAACCAGTACTAGGTGCTTTAATGATGGAAACCTCGCAGCCAGTAATGGTTCTCCAGGAAGGGATTGTTGAAGAGGCTACAGATAGTGATAGCGAGGAGAGCCCAGAGCAAGCCGCTGTGCGAGCCCGAAAGGGAAAATGGGTTCGCAGAGAAACATCTACATTGACAGAACTGCCAAATGGTATCACATAGACAACAACTATTGTTAAGGAGTATGGGAACGCAGGTGTCAACCCCTGCGAGGCAGAATCTAGTCAGGCTCGTGAATATGATCTAGACCTGGATCCTCGCATCCCAGAGCATGTGGAGCGAGCTGGGGCAGCTGAAGACACGATCCCTATTCTTGTTGATGTGCAGGACCCTTCAAAGGTGTTGAAAATAGGGTCGCAACTCAACCTTGATCTGAGAGAGAGATTGGTCACTTTTCTGAAGGCCAACCTTGACGTGTTCGCCTGGTCGCATGAAGACATGATTGGGATCGATCCTAATGTGATGTGTCATAGGCTCAACTTGGATCCAAGCAAAAAAGGTGTTAGACAGAAAAGGTGACCAATAAGTGGAGAGCGAGCCGAGGCTCTCAAAGAAGAGGTAGATAGACTACTCAAGGTCGGGCTCGTTAGGGAATCATTCTACCCTGACTGGCTCGCGAATCCTGTCCTCGTGAAGAAACCAAACGGAAAATGGAGAACCTGTGTGGATTTCACTGATCTCAACAAGCATTGCCCAAAGGATAGTTTCCCATTGCCAAGGATTGATCAGCTAGTGGATGCAACAGCAGGGCATGCACTCCTCTCTTTCATGGATGCTTATTCTGGGTACAATCAGATACCCATGTACGGTCCTGATCAAGAGCACACCTCGTTTATCACGGATAGAGGTCTCTATTGCTACATAGGGATGCCCTTCGGTCTCCTTAATGCTGGGGCCACCTATCAACGGCTCGTTAATATGATGTTTGAGAAGCAGATTGGGAAGACAATGGAAGTTTATGTAGATGACATGCTGGTGAAATCCAAAGAGGCTGGGGATCACATCGCCCACCTCGCTGAAATGTTTGATATACTGAGGAAGTACAGAATGAAGCTCAATCCACAGAAGTGTGTCTTTGGAGTTGAGTCCGGAAAGTTCTTGGGGTTCATTGTCAATCACAGGGGAATTGAAGCGAACCCAGCAAAAATAAAGGCCTTGGTGGACATGCGATCCCCAAGAAGTGTTAAGGAAGTTCAGAGTCTAACACGACGGATCGCAGCCCTTAACCGGTTCGTCTCTAAATCATCAGATAAATGCCATGAATTCTTCAAGGCAATTAAGAAGGTTGGAAAAAATTTTGAGTGGACCCCTCAATACGAGGAGGCTTTTCAGAATATCAAGGAGCAACTGGGCTCGCCACCAGTATTATCTAAGCCCAAGAACGGGGAGACGCTCATTGTCTACCTCGCGGTGTCAGAACATGCGGTCAGTGCAGTGCTAGTTCGCGAGGAGGTGAAAGTTCAGTATCCTGTGTACTATGTTAGCAAAAGGATGTTAGATGCTGAGACTCGCTATACCAACATGGAGAAGCTAGCCTATGCCCTTGTGCTGGCCTCGCGGAAATTGAGGCCCTACTTTCAGGCCCACAGCATCGAGGTTCGCACAGCCTATCCATTGAGGCAGGTAATGCATAAGCCAGAATCCTCAGGGAGATTGTTGAAGTGGACAGTGGAGCTCAGCCAATTTGATGTTGAGTTCAAGCCTCGTGGTCCCATTAAAGGTCAGGCACTTGCAGACTTTATTCTGGAATTCCCTCCTCAATCTGAGGAAGATAAAATGGCTATCATACCGATCCCGGAGACCGCATCTAGCGAGGCTAAGAAAGAAAATTCCGCCTCGTGGTGGGAACTATATGTTGATGGAGCATCAAACAAGGAAGGAGCTGGGGCTGGCATCGAGTTGGTAACTCCAGAAGGTCACAAGATACAAAGTGCGGTACACTTCGCCTTCGAGGCCACCAATAATGCAGCAGAGTACGAGGCCCTCATCATTGGTCTTAAACTTGCATTGGAGATGAAGGTGGAGAATCTGACAGCTTACAGCGATTCCATGCTAGTAACATATCAACTCTGGAATGGGTGGCAAGCTAGAGGTGAACAGATTGAACTATATCTGCGATGTGCACAGAAGTTAATGAAAAAGTTCAACAATATCAAAGTGGTTCATATTAGAAGAGAAAAGAATCAGGGGGCTGATGCACTAGCGAAGCTGGGGTCGCGTCGCGAGGCTACCTTACTTGGAATTATTCCACTGGAAATTCAAACAAAGCCCAGTGTGCCAGAGGAGTTTGTTATGGAAATAGCGACCCCAGGGTCAACCTGGATGACCCTCATATGGGAGTACGTGAAAAGTGGAGCCCTGCCTCAAGACAAAAAAGAGGCAAGAAGAATCAAATATCAGGCGGCTCGCTATGTCATCTATGACGAGGTCCTATATCGAAGAGGGTTCAACACCCCGCTCCTAAGATGTGTGGATGGAGAAGAATGCAATTACATTCTCAGAGAAGTTCATGAAGGAATATGTGGCAATCACTCGGGGGGTAGTTCTCTAGCCCAAAAGATTCTTCGCCAAGGGTACTACTGGCCTACTTTAAAGAGAGATGCTTTTGAATTCGCAAGGAAGTGTGATAATTGCCAAAGGATCGCTAACTACAGCAACGCTCCTGTCTCCCACCTCACCTCGCTAACGAGCCCATGGCCCTTTGCTATGTGGGGCATTGACTTAATTGGGGAGCTACCTAAGGCCAAGGGAGGTGTCAAGTATGCAGTTGTGGCCGTTGATTATTTCACCAAGTGGGCCGAGGCCGAGCCACTTGCCACTATTACTGCAAAGAAACTCAAGGACTTTGTGTACAGGGCAATAGTGTGTCGCTATGGGATTCCTTATCAACTCATATCAGATAATGGAAAACAATTTGATAGCAAGGACATGAAAGAATTCTGTGAGAACTTGGGGATCAAGAAGAGTTTTTCAGCTGTGAGTCACCACCAGACAAACGGTCAAACCGAGGCCATCAACAAAATCATCAAACATACTTTGAAGGCCAAGTTAGAGGAGAGCAAAGGTAATTGGCCTGAAGAATTACCAAGGGTCTTGTGGTCATACAACACGACCCCAAGGACCACAACTGGAGAGACTCCCTTTTCCTTAACATATGGCTGCGAGGCTATGGTCCCTGTTGAAGTAGGCTCCGGGTCGTTTAGAAGGGAACACTACGATCCCGATGCAAACGAGGTGAATCATAGATTGTACCTAGACATGATAGAAGAAACAAGAAGCGAGGCTCAGCTTCGCCTCGCGGCTTACCAACAGAGGACAGCGAGGTACTATAATGGAAAGGTCAAAGCAAGTTCTTTAAAGACAGGTGACCTCGTGCTTAGGAGAGTCATGCCTAACACTAAGGTCCCAGGCCATGGTGTCTTTGGTGCTAATTGGGAAGGGCCTTACAAAATCTATGCTACTCTCTCAGAGGGAACTTATTACCTCACAGACATGAAGGATAAGGTCATTCCGCGAGCTTGGAATGCGGAACATTTGCGCAAATACTATCAGTGAAGGCATCGCTCCTGGTAGTTTCTATCTATTTCGCATGAATAAATTCATACAAAATACTGGGGGGTAGTGGTCGTATTGACACCCTCCCTTTATGATGTAATAACATTGGGCCTCGCCCCACTTACCACTTTTTTGGGCCTCGCCCCACTTATCATTCATTGGGCCTCGCTCCACTTATCAATTATTGGGCCTCGCCCCGCTTATCAACTTGTTTGGGCTTCGCCCCGTTTATCAATATAAAAGTTCAATTTCTTTATGAATTACTTTTTATTGTACATTTTACTTGCCTGTTTGTTAACATTAACATACTAAGGTCCAAGCCATCTCAACGATGCAAGGATCGCATTTGAAGTTACTGCTACAACAATCTAAGGAACCTAAGCAAAGTCATGCAAATCTAGTACTATTCAAGACAATTCAACATGCAAAGATGAAAAGTAAAGATATAATTTCGAAGTCAAGGTACTAAGCAAGCGAAGCTAAATTACTTGTGCAAATATGTTATATGCAAAAATAACGAGGCATTACTGGATGGAAAAGTTAAAACGCACGAATGCATAAACAAAGGGTCGCCATGCGATCCCAATTCAGTTGATGATCAAAGGGATTATCAAAGTGAAATGAAACAATATTACATGATCGCGAGACATTCAAGGGGTGTCCGCATCCCCAGTTCAATAGTCAGAAACAAAGAAATAATTTAAGTCTTGGAGGCTTCAGCTGCTTTGGCTTGGGTGGCTTCGCTAGCGAGCCTGGCCGCCTCCTTCGCATCCTCTTCTTCTATTTCCTTACGAAGAGACTCAGCGAACTCGGCATTTCCAGGCCCGAGCTTCTCCCAGTCAAAGTCAGGAACCCTTCGGATGAAGGTCTTCATGAATTCAACCTGGGCGGCCTCCACAACAGCATCATGGTCGAGCTTGGCAGCCTCGAGCTCCTTCTTCAACTTGCCGACCTCCTCCCCATGCTCTTTTCTAAGAGTTTCCTCGAGCTCCTCCGCCTCCTTCAAGGACTTGCTGAACATATTCCTCTCATCGGTGATTTTCTTGAGCTCAGATCGCAGAGACGCGGTTTCTGTCTCGAGGGCAAGCCTATGAGTCTTCATCAGCGATCTCTTGTCCTCTTCCTTCTGGAATTTAAGAATTTGCACCTCCTTCTCAAGCTTGGCTTTGGCGGCTGCAAGGGTCTTCAACTCCTTGAGATGGGAAGTTTGGCGGATGAACGCTTCAGACAAACACTTGGAGAGGGATTCGGCATTATCGATCAGCTCAGCCCCTACCCAGCTCGTACACTCCTCTTCGGTAGCATGGTTATACCCATGCTTCGCGAAGAGATGATGAACAGGGGTAGCGGTAGCTGGATGCTTAGGAGCAGGGAGCAGAGATTCATCCTTTCTAGCCTTTTTAGAAATGTGGTCCTCAGGGGTGCCCTGGGCTCGCTGAACGATCTCGGTATTCAGAGATAAAGGTGGAGGAGGTGGCAGTTCAACAGATTTTGGTTTTGGAGGGATTGGAGCAGTCTTCGCAACGGGGATGGCCCCGCTCTTCTGGAGAAAAGGAGGTCTGCGACCACTCTTACCCGACATGCCTGAAAAATAGAAGTAAAATGATATTAGAAGCATGATAATAATACAAGCTATGCAAATACGAGAACAGTAAGGATGAATGCAGTGTTAAAGTTAGCGAGGACAGAATAATGGTCATGTTATGACGAGGAGAATACCCTCGTCAGTGGTAACGACAACTCGAGAGGACGAGGCCTCCTCGCGGGCCTTTCTTTTTAAGGAGGTCTTCCTCGCTCCTGAGGGCCTCGTCTTAGAAGGAAGACCGACCCCTTCTTTCAAAAAACCGCACTCGATTAGGTTCTCGAGGGAAAGAAGAGTCCTAATGTTGCGAGCCTCCCATGGGGTCTTCATCACGTCGTCAGCACGTTGCTTCTCTTCGCCCTTCAGGACGGTTCACACTTGACCAACTGCGATTTCAGGAAGGACGAGTTAGCGCATGGATTGAATGAAAGGGGGATGAAATTAAAAGGTTAAGTTCCATACCTGGAAGATAGTTAAAAGAGGTTTTGACTCTGGGCACGTCGTGGACATAGAAATAAGGACCTTTCCACGACCCGGTATTACTTGGGGCACTGTGGTATAGTTCCTTCTTGTTGAACTCTGGCCACATGGAGAAATAAACATAGCCAAAGTCTGATGCCCCGCATCGCTTCAATTGCAAGAAATAGCCCATGGTCCTCGCATCCAACTCAGGGTAGCCGAGCTTGTGGTAAAGGATGTAAAGGGCGATCATGGCCCTGTAGCCATTGGGGTTTATTTGGATTGGGGCAAGATGGTACGTTTCACAAACATCCCTAATAAAAGGGTGAAGGGGAGAGGATACGCCTATCTTCATCATAGCCGAGGTCAGAACCATACGAGGCACTCTGCCACCATTCTCTCGATGATCGAAGCGGTAGCATCGCATCGCAGATTTAGGGAGAATAATTTTGCCTTCTGGCCTGAAAATGTCGACCGCCTTAGATAAAGATTCTGTATCTAGGGTCGTTGACAAATCTCTGCAGCCTAAGACACGAGGTTGGCCGGGTTTCACTTTCGAGCCTGGCTCGATGTCTTCGGGACGAGGACCGCCAACATAAATGGTTCCTTCTAACTCAGGTTGAGGAGTTGGTTCATAAGGCTCAGGAGAAGCTTCTGGAATATAATTGTAATCAGTAAAATTAACGACCTTGGCTACTTCATCGAGGCCGCCATCATCAGAGGAAGGCTCTTCGTAGTCAGTGTCATCAGAATTGGCTTCGTTATCAGCACCTCCCTCGATGTCGTAATAGGCATCGCCTAATGAATCTGTTGGAGAGTCACTTATGTGAATGGGTGACACGGTTTGTGATGGAGGCATGGTTCGTTGTGGAGGCGCTTTGGAGAGAATTTCCGCTGCCCTAGCGCTGAATTCATCCCCTTTCTTTGTCAAAGTTGCGATGTCATGTTCGATGTCAGTCATAGTGTGAGGCTCGTCCTCAGTAGGGAATACATCCAGAGATTGATCCCGCGAGCTGGAAGGGTGCTTTGTTCTCCATGAAATCAGAGGCACTTCGCGGGTATATTCCTCGTTAGACCATAAAGGGTCGAAGTATAGTTTGAACGAGCTCTCACTGGTGCTCGTAGCTTTTGCGATGTTGACTGCTGCAGCATCGCTGATTTGTATATCAGGCATAGGAGAAGGTGTCCTTGAGCTATCGTCTTGAGACATCTGAAAAGGGTGAAATGATTAAGTGTGTGTCCTTACAGAAAACAAATGAAGGAGGGAAGAAACAAGCGGACAGAAAGGCTCTATGTGTTCTCGCGTCGTTCACAGAGAATATGGGGGGTCGCAATCCTAAGGGAAAGGCTAACGGTCTTAACCTATGTTTCTATCTAAGTAATTACGGATCGCACTCCAACAATAGCGAAGACGGGTCGCATCATAAAATTGACATTTTGGGATCGCAGTTATTTGGGTTCGCATCGCATGAAATTTAAGACATTTAATCATGCAATTACAATGAAGAATAAACATTTAAATGCAAGAAGAGAAAAAAGACTTACTTTTTGAAGAAGAAGGCTGAAGAAATCGAGAGAAACTTGGGGTCGCTGGTGAAGGAGCCTGAAAATTCTTTGCGTTTGATCTGGGAGCAAACTGACAGCACTTCAACAATGTGTTTGTAAGAATAAAAAAGGAAATGATAGTGACAGGGGTATATATAGTCATCAGGAGAGAGAAAGACATGGGACACGTGTTGAAATCTCGTCCGTTGGACGCTCATCTCGAGACACAACAGCTGTCAAAACCTTTCAAATTCTTGGGGTCGCGACTACTTCAACGGTTATATCTATTCCTGGGTTCGCTTCGCGGTGACAACTCATATTCTTTGAGTCCACATCGCATCTCCAATGGCAATATGGACTCGGGGGGTAGTTGTTATGCCCAAATCTGAATAATGGCTAAATTGATTTGATTAGCTAAATTGATGCTTCATGATCTATGATGGGCCTAGAAGATGAGCAGTGGGTCACCAAAGCCCATTATTGGAATCAGCCCAGCATACCTTGGACATAATATCACCATTATAGGAGCACCTCGCTCGCTACATGATTCCACCTCGCATTGTAGCGCCTCGCCATAAGGCCACCTCGCTACAGGAGCACCTTGTCTATCCTCTCACGCTAGGCCTATGCGCCTCTCATGCCGCTCAGCCTCGGGGTCGCATCTACCGGGGTCGCTACCCGGGGATCGCTTCGTTTGGCTCCCGTCAAGGGATCGCTTCGCGTGGCCAGGCCTTTCTAGGTCGCATGCAAGGGCCCTGATGGATCTTTCATTCCAAACCTATCCGTTCGAGGTCATGGGCTTCTACAGCTGGATCAAGGATAGGATTGATGACTCATTGCCACGTCAGCCCTAGCTACATGGGCTTGGACTTTGGCTTATCTCTTAAAACCCTAGCCCGCCTAGGTAACTTGTGGCCCAAGAACTACGTCAGGCTTGATCCCTATAAATAGGGTACGTAGGCACCTTGATACGGATGAGAAACAGTTTACCTGAAAAACACCTATCAAGCTCAGCCACATTCATACACACAAACCCTAATCCTCTGTTCTTCTTTTGATTAGCAAAATATCCGTATTTTGCTCCGTTAATCCAGCAAACCTCCAAAATATTGTTATACAATATTCTCCCTATAACAGTTCGTATGGTTGCAGGCTCTTTGAGGATCCTGGAAAGGAGGATCAACAAATTCTATGCAATGTTGTTAGGACTCAGAAGAGCCTATCTGGAACAATACACCAGGATTTCTCTGGAAACTGACAATGCAGCAGGCTATTGGGACTGGAGGTTCTCGGGTGGTGGTGTTGTTCCAGAACATCGTTATGTTTTGAATCAACTCAATCAAAGAAAAGCGGATAAAAATCAGGTATTGGAAATTAAAACTATCAGGGAGGAAGCTAATGGATTAGCAAGGTATCTAGCTCACCATGGTGCTTATACATGGACTAGGATGGTGATCATTGAGGGTCCTTTTAGCAGAGTTCGAGAAATTTGGGCAAATGATATGGGTCTCGGCCCTTTGGGTGAACAGTTCGAATAGCTCCCAGAAGGAGACTTGCATGCTGAGATCGTTGTGGAGGAAGATGAAATGGAGGACATGCCTTAAGATAGGGAAGAAAGAAAGACATCTCTTTTGTTTTTTGTTTATTTTCATGAATTTAGTATTAGGCTTTGTGGGTTGGGCTTTGTTGGTTTTCTATTTCGTATCTGTTGGGCTGTTAAGTTATTTTATCTAGATTGGGTTTGTGGTTGATTGATTAGTATGAAAAAGTTATTGGAGTAGTTCTTGAATGGATGTAATGCTGGCTAGGACCTTATTTAATATATTTCCTTGCTTTTTAAAAAAAACACGAAAATCTATGTAATAACTTTTTTTTTTGACTAAAATATAGAATTTCATTAAAAATGAAACTGAAATGCCGCTGGGAAAACCCCCAACTGGCTATGCAACCAGGTTGATAAATAAATAAACGAGCTAAATAAATAGTCGTTTTATTTCCGGATCGCTTAACAAACAGAATATATAGTATAAAACTATAATAATTCTTGAACCAAAAAATGACATCGATGGCTTCCCGAGCAATCCAAACAGCCACATCCCTAAAACCAGTAGCCTCGCAATTGATCTTCACACAACTAAATCTAGTTATAGTCCAATGTTCATAAATTGGAGGAACAGATGCCCCCATTGGATAAACAATCTTTTGTTGTGGAAGATGAGCTTTTGCAATTTCCACCGACTCAATCTTAATGCGGATTTTCTGGATCTCCCAATACACCAAATAAATCATTTTCAACGCACCAACACAACGGATCAACACAAACCAAAACATAACAAAACACCCCAAAAGGGGAGAGAGTCAAACTCCCAAAAAGATGGGTACCCAACAGAAATTTTATTGAACGAAAATCAAATACAAAACAAGAAAAATCAATGCAATCGACCGACCTTGCCGAAGAGGAGAGAGGCGAGAATGGGTAGAAAAGATGGATGGAAAAACGAAAGTGGTTTGGGGGATGAAGGCTTAAGTCAGGGAATGGGGAAGGAGGTTATAATGAAGAAAGATGGTAGATCTGGAAAAGGGGAGAAGCTTGGTGGCGGCTGCTAGTAGGTTACTAGTGTGAGTCGACTCTCATAGGAAAGTGAAGAGAATTAAATCTATGTAATAACTTATGTCTAATCCATGAACCGAGAGGTCATGGGTTCGACTCCTGCCGGGGGTAAAAAAAAACCGGAAACAGCCTCTCTACCCTTGGGTAGAGGCATGGCTGCGTACAACCTACCCCCTCAGACCCTGCTCATGCGGGATATACTGAGTACGTTGAGTTGAGTTGAGTTTTTAATAACTTATTAAGAGCTATATAATTTATATTATATTAGATTTATATTCGTACAATGCACTGGATGTTTTATAAATATTATTAATAAATTTTTATGTTAAATTTTTATTTTTCTTATTTTTTTGAAAGACTTACAAAATAATATTTACAAACATTAAATTGATGATAGTTATTCTATTTACATAATTTTTAATATTTTAATTGTTGTACTTTTTTACTTGAAAATTAATATTTTTTCTAATTTTAAAATTACTAAATTTACATTTTTTTATATTGTGTTTATTTAGTAACTTTATCATACTCAATATAATTAATTTTTGATTTCTTTTGAAAAGTTCAAAAATTATGTCTATAAAACAAGTTCATAATTTTTGAAATAAGGTGTACAATTTAATAATATTTATAATTTCTATCTAATATTATTTAAAAAATTAAATACTAATAATATTTTTGAATTTTGATTATTTAAAAAGTTAATTCTTTTTTTTTTTTGCAATCTATGGAATTTCAAACATATATTAAATACTTGTATAAAAAATTGTTATAATATGAAATTTTTACCCGAAACAAAAATTTTTACCCGAAAATAAGTTTATAAAAATTTATTTTAAATCGTAGCCAAACAGGCCCATAATTAGGAGTCAACTAGAAAATTTTTGGAGATACTCCAATAACTTTAGAATAATTCCTAAATTAAATGACAGTCACGTACCTAGCCTCCTGCCTCCTGGTTTAGGCTTAGGCAATTGTTGTCTTGTTTAAGAAGTTTCTACAACATCAAAAAAGTCGTAAAGTACTTTTCTGTAACTAGAAGTGACCAATAAAATATTTACAAAATAAAAACCCCTTGAAAATCTCAAAAACCCTAAACCCCCAAATTGAACAACATGACTCTTTGACTCTCTCATGTCAAAACCGACACTAGAAAATTTAATTGATTATACTGATTTAAGAGTAACTAGTTTCTGTATACAGAATTGTTAAAATGTATCATGTTCTAATTCAAGTTGTGTTCGATATATTATGAGTCAAAAAACAAAAAAAATAAGTATTTAGATGAGATAGTCAACATTTGGTATCAGAGCCAGTGAGCGGTTTCGAACCCATGACTAAACACATTCATTGACTCTAATAACAATGTTGACTACCAACTCATCTAAACACTTGAACAACTTTTTTCTTGATTTGGCATCATAAATACGCCATTTAAAGGTAATGCTTCATTATCCATAAGTCCATATCAACTGATCCTGTTTACCATTTTATAATCTCGTTATAGTTAAATGTATGTCTAGTTAAATGTATGTCTAACAGTCCACAGTTCCTAAGTAGTGATCCATTTCACAAATAGATTATTGTTAAATTTTCCTAAGCAACATTTCTTGTCCAGAATGTAAGTACAATATCGCTTTTAAATGGTTTCTTGATAGCGACTTAATGATTAGCAATCCTATTTAGTTTGTAAATTTGAGGATGGGATTGTTGCTCTAGGCATCTCATTTTACTCCAGCTTTATTCTTCAAGGGTTGCAGTAAGGGAAAAATTCTCCCAGTGACAAGTCAAAGAGTACAATCTGTGCGATAAAAACTTGACTTTTAGACCCAGCAAATTGATACAAACATTGTCACTTACTAGGTCTGACCTGCATCTGATCTCTAATGCTCAAGTACCATTATAATTTTTAACACTTGGAGCATGACTGATGCATCATCTGTAATGCTTGCTAGCGAATCTCCTGTAAAACCAGGTGAATTATTGTGAACATAAGTGCACAGGATCTGCTAGGATTCGTCGTGTGTTTACGTTTCTTGGTCCGTAGGTTTGTGCCATTGATGATTTCACTCGTCCCCATAACACCCACAATTACAGGGGGAGTATATGTAGGTAGTTAGGAACTTCAGGGTTGTGTACCTTAAGATTGTAAGCTTGAAATGCGGTAAATACTCAGTTTAATAAGAAACACGTCTTTATATAACAGCTGTTACATCATTGAAGAAAAACTTATCAGTCCAGAACAAGATAGCCGTCGTTGAAATATAATCTAATTTCATATCCATACGATTAAAAAAAAGTAAGATCTAATTATAATCAATAATAACACACATCCACAATTTCGTGCATTATAAAGCGAAATTGAATTTTGATTCAATCCTTAAAAAACCTTGCCATTCCAAAAAATAGTCTAGAAGCGAATAAGGCCACAGCTTATCACGACATCAATTTAGAAGTATAACTACTAATTCTTATGTGTCAAATTTTGAACCATAAACATTTTGTGGGCTAATTTTTCAAAATACATAGCTTAAAGAATCCCTAAAAACTCACGGCAAACTTTTCATATATCAGGCAAGAGTTTAATTGTATCTATAGAAATTTGCCAGAGTAATAATTATATAAATGCACGAGAATGGGGAAGGGTTAATACCTGGTTATTTCCATTGTGGTTAATATCTCAATGGCACCACAGAGACGAGGGTCACCGGGAGTCAAAGCGGTGATAGTGCTGTATTTCTTTTTCTTCAAAACAAAAAAGGGGTTGGTTGAAACTGTTAGCATATGCCATGCTAAAAATGAAAGGAGCGACAGTTGTAATTATGAAAATATAGTAATCTCTAAAGCTGCTTCGGTCCTGATGGTGAAGCCAACACCACACCTTGAATTTAAAAAACAAAAGAAAAAATTAACCAACATAATGATACTTAACACTACTAATTAGAACGAACAAAATTTTTCTGGATGGGCGGCGGGCCGTGGGTATGTTGAAAAGCTGAGAAAGAAGCAGAAGCGTTTGAGATGGAGGAAAATAGAGATGCACAAAAACCCATTCGTGTCCGGCTTTAAAAAGCCTTCGTGTCCGTCTTTAAAAAGTACGGGCTTTTTAAGCATTGGGTCGGGTTATGATTTTTCAAAAATCGGGTTGGGCTTTCTATAAAATATGAGGTCCGTTTTAGGTCCTTGGGCCTAGCCGTGTTTTTTTCGGACTTTTTTTCTAAATTTATATAAAAGTAATTTTTGTCTTTTTTTGCAAAGCTAATATATTAATATATAAAAATAAGAAAATCTTACAAAAGAAACAATCTCTAAAGAGCTACGCCCTTGAACTCTTATAATCCAGAATACATAAGAAGAGATACCACGAAACCTAACACTAAAAACCATTAGCATAATACTTGTTTTATCATAAAATATCACTGCAACTCAAGAACTTTTTACTCATAATTTGCGTTATGACTTAAGGCGACTGTAAGCCATATAAATCTCCTCATATATGACCATTTCGTGAAGTACATCTACTACACTCAATTAGTCTTCTTGAAAGAAGAGTTTGTCCTGTATATCGTTGATTCTTCCAAGGCTCATGATCCTTCACATCTCCTCTATTGCTATGTTTAATATTCTTGAAATTTATTAAAAATATTATATATTTTTAGATTTTATCTATAAAAACGAATTTTCATCCGGATTTCTTAAAAAGCCCGGGCTTTTATCCATACCGAACTGGGCTTTAACCGGGCTTTTCGGGTTTCGGGCCGGGCCGGGCTTGATGAAAAATAGGAGGCCCATCTTAGGCCTACAGGTCGGGCTTTTTTGGGACCGGGATTTTCAGGCTTTTTTTCGGATCGGGCCGAATTTCGGGCATCAGGCTTTTTAAACATCTCTAATGGAAAAGCACCAAGCGCATCAGACAATTCCATACATAATATATAGGGTAAAGATGTCATTGTAATAGAATAAAATCACTCAACAAAGTTGCATGTTGCCGTATTAGATATAGAATAGATAATGTGATATACCTTTCCAATCTTTTTTTTTGACGGAATATACGTTTCCAATCTTTAAATCCAATTTAACGTGACATATTAAATTGAACATTTTATTTTTCTTTGAATACTCCGGTTAATTATTCTTGAATACCATTCATCGATTCAAGGTTGTTTTGTGAACAAATCCTTGTCACTATCTTACAACACTGTTCATGGTTTAAAACTCGCATACCTTCCGAAAGAATGCCAAAAATACCTCTTTTTTACTACCCTACTGACCAAAATATCCATTTCCAAAATCACTGCCCCAAATTCCCATGGGATACGTCATTGAGAAAGGCGTATCCCATGAAATCTATCTTCCCCGTATCTCCTTATCTCTCTCTCGTCGCCGTTGTCTTCCTCTCGTTCTCCGAGCTCATCTGGCCACCTCCACCATTTTTTATCACATCAAAAGCATCACCACAGCTTGCTCTTCATTTTCCCCTAGCGATTTATCAGAATCCAGCCTCGCAAGGGCTGTGTCGAGCTATCAGAAAATCAAAGTCTGATTTAAGATTCGATTTGGGGGTTTAAAATCTGGCATAAAAAATAGTTTGAAATGGGTATATGGTTGTAGATCATCGACAGACGATTCGAATGATATGTATAACATAAACGAAACATTACGAAAAGGAGGTGAACGGAGATGGCCAGAATTTTGGGAGAAAATCGCCATTGAGAAAGAGAGTCGTGTTTTTTCTGAGGAGAAGAAGACGACTGAAGATACGCCTGTGGAAGATGCGTATCCTGAGATACGCGTTACTGAACAGCGTATCTCAGCTCACATACTACTATGTTGGTGGCGTACCTTTGAATTACTCCAACCCCAGTGGCGTAACTCACGAAATACTCCGATCCTAGTGGCGTATCCCAACTCACGGGGTTGTCATAGTCGTATCCCGTGAGCATTTTGGGCGGTGCTTGCTGATGTGCTAAAAATATGACAATTAAATCGCAAGCGCACGATAATCGTTTTAGTATTTTAAATTCGTTCCATGGGGACTTAATATTTTCGCAATCCTTAAAATTTAATTTAATCGAATTAGAACAATTTGGGTTTTAGAAGATTTGGATTTTACTAAATTAATTACTAAATGAAAATTTAAATTACTAAAAGAAAGTTAAATTTATTCTAATTCTAAATTAACTAATTTAAAAATTAAAAAAATAAAAACTAAATTATTTAAAGATTCTAAATTCGAGTTAAAATTGAGTTTTATTCTAAATTCCTTTTTTAATTAAATAAGAAATTATTTAAAGAAAATTTTAAGAAAAAATTGACATGTAATCATTGTAAATAAAACATGCCATTAACAAACCAAAACCAGCAGCAAAATCGAAGCAAGACAATATTCAAAACGTAACAACAAACTAAAAAATAAACTAATTCATAAACTACACTACAACTCGCAAATAAGAATAAGACTCAAAAAGAAACAAACAAAAAAAAATTAAAAAAAAATAAACCGAACGAACACAACAGCAACTTGGTAACAACAATTGGAAAATGAAAACAAGACTCAGAATTTGGACACAACTCGCTAAGCGCAACACTAACAACTCGAACTCGCAGTAAAGGACTCGACAATTACAAACTCAACAAGAACTCAGAAATAGACTCGGTAGCATAAACTTTGGAAGAAGGAAAAAAATGTAGAAAGAATGGGTGAGGGTTGTTGGTGCTTGCAGTGGTGAAGAGAAGAGGGGCAAGGAGAGACAGCGAATTTGTGTGGTTTATTCGAACAAGAAGAAGAAGATGCAAAAAGAGAGAAATAGGTTTGCTGGGTTTTGTGTAAAACAGGGTAAAAGGGTCGGTTCAAAGAAACAGGGGAAGGAAATTAAAGTTCGAATTAACACCAAAAACATAGAAAATACGAATTGAAAATTTATTAAACTATTTTTTTTATTATTAATTTTTTTTACACTAACATATAAAATATAAAAATTACAATTACAATTAAAATTTATGAAACCCACAATAAAATTGAGATTTAAAGGGGCTCAATTACGATTAATAACTACGAACAAGAAATTTAAAATCATTATTTTCAACCCCAAGTGGTTAGCATTTCGCTACTTTGTCCACTAAATGGATTTACGAAATAAACAAAAAAGCAAGACAAGAAAATAAAGTGAGAATGAAAATTTGCATTAATAAAATGAAAGTGTTTACAAGATGGAGGCTACAAAATTTAGGGTAACTAAAAACTAAGATGTGACTGAAAGGAATAACGAGCAAAACAAAGAAAGTGAAATAAAGGTAATGCAAAAGGTGCTGGCTAGAAAGAGAAAAAAAATAACATAAAGTAGTTGCTGTGTGATGTGTCCGGCTTTTGTATTTGCAGTGTCCTTTTATAGGACTTTGATTACATATGAAAGCAAAGTGAAAGTCATAGGAATAAATCATGCTGCACTCCTTTTTCAAGATTGCCGGCTTTCAACTTTCCAAGTTTGCTGCTGCTGAATATAAAGTCAGATGAAGGTTTTAGGGTGTGTTTGAAATATTCCAATTTGCTTCAAACTCTTAATCTTTTTTTCCTTCTTCTTTTATTCTTCTTTGCACTTTTTTTTTCTTTATTTTGTCATTTCTTTATTTTCTTCGAATTTCCTGAAATGCAACAAAATAATTTATTAAAATACGATTTCAAGCAATAAATATGTAATAAAAATATGCAAAAATATGCACTTATCAAATGCCCCCATACCTAACTTTTGCTCGTCCTCGAGTAAAACAAAAAAGAAAAAATGCAGAATGAAAAAACCTATACTCACTGTCGTAGGAATCATGAGTAATTTTAGGTTTACCAACCCGTTAAACTCATAGACGATCTCTACAAGAGGAGTGTTGTCTCCTAAGGGTTTACAGAAGATATACCCATAAAATCTTTGAGATAAATTAGCAAGTATCCAACTTTCCTCTTTCACTCTAGCTTTCATTGGTGTCAACAAAATAATTTTGTAGGAAAATATATGCCTTAAAGATTATTCTAATAATAGCCGAGTTATAGGTTCCCACAATCCACATGATTAGACTCTAAAAATTTACAAAAATCCCAAGGTGTGTAGTGAATTTAAGGCCTTTGATGGATAAGTGCATACGAATATTTTCTCTTTTTCAACCAATATTGAACTGTCCCAATCTCTATCAAAACAAGTATCTAGCCAAACTTCACGTTCTTAGTAGTTAGACCGACCGTGCAATGGTTGAGATCCCATAAGACTTTTGCATCAATACCCATTTAGCGAACTTTAGGTCAACAATCCCAGATCACAAAGGACCTTAGGTTGCTAGGCACAAAATCCCCTCGGACTTACTTACTCGGGTTATCAATGAGCCCAACCTAGCCGATTTCCCTACTAAGAATTTATTATTACAAAATTACACTAGCACTCTACAATTACAAACATTTATTGACTTTTTTTTTCTCTTTTTTTTTTCTTTTTTTTAGACACTATAGGAACAATTTTCGCAAAGGTTTGATTCGACATTGCTCTAACATGTGGGTTCTCTCTCAGGTATCAAATAACATTCCTATACAATTTTTCCATCAATGGTCTTGTGCAAATGTGTTGTCTTGGACTTTTAAGCAAAAATTTGTTCGATACAAGTTTCATGAAGAAAATCTTATTTGACTACGTTCAAATTATCTAAAGGCATTATACATATAATTTTTGAAAAATAGTTTACACCAACTAGTTCTAAAGTTCAAGAGTGGGAAGGACAACTAAGCTAAAATTATATCTATTTTTGGATTTTTAAAAAAAAATCAATTTTTTTGGATTTTTAAAAAATTTTCAATTTTTTTGGATTTTTCAATTTTTTGTATTTACACTAAAACCCTCCCCTATACCTAAATCATGCATTGTCCTCAAAAAGAAAAATGACAAAGTAAAAGGATGAGAATACCTGATAAGGGCATGACGGAGAAACAAAAATACCTACCTATAACACACACACAAACAAAACACATACAAAAGAAACACACACACATACTGACACTCCCCCATACCTAAACTTGGCTATATGGGAGATACATTATGAAACAGATATACTAACCAATACCAGATCGAGGGAAAACAACATTCGTAACACAATCAACATACATGTGAAACTCATCCACAAAAATATCATTAACCACTAGAGAAACTTGATCATGCACCAGAATAAAACTCATACCACTAACATCATTCAATAACCAATTAGACACTTCTTCATGTTGTTTAAGCAGATTGATCACTTGAAATTCTTGGTTATAAATTAAGTCACTAGAAAGAACATGATGAGTGTCATTATCAACTACCAAAGACTGATCAAGAGTGGAAATAGATGGATTAGGAACGAATGTGGGTGGCTCACCAACAGAAGTCTTAAAAATGGACTTAGGATCAAAAGAAATATCCTCAAGTTGAGTTTCATGCTTATAACAAATGGCATTCAATTCATCTAACATCTCATCACAAGAAAAATTTCTATAACGCTCATGAAGTTCTTTATTGCTCTCATACTCTAACAAAACATCTTCCTCAAGAAAAGACTCAATTGCACTATCCTCAAGATTTGACCAATTAACAATGTCATGAATTTGATTAACCCCTATAGTTTGTTCATAAAGCTCGTTGGGTTCTTTTCCGACATTAAAGATGTTAAGGTTGATGGTCATGTTACTAAAAGTGAGTTTTATCGAACCATTCCTACAATTTAATAGGTACGAAAAATTAAAAACAATAAAAAAATCTAGATGATGTGATCCTAAGTGATTATATGCATGATGCAACAAGTATGTAATTTCTAACTAATTCTTTTATTTTTTTCAATTTTCCATTTGTTTTTTATTTTTTTTTAATTTTTTTGTGATTTTCTAAAAATAAAAAGGCGAAAAAAGTGAAATACGGGATACCGAAGCACGCTTCCAAAAATTCCAATTTTCCTCCACGCTTCGTGAGATGATTCCTGAAATTTCCAACTTTCCTAAAAAAAATGAGATAAAAATGAGACAAGTAAAACTAATCCGAAAAATTAAAAATTAAGGAGCGAAAAATAATTATAGTCCCCGACAGGCGACAGCGGCGCCAAAAACTTGATGTGCTAAAAATATGACAATTAAATCGCAAGCGCACGATCATCGTTTTAGTATTTTAAATTCGTTCCACGGGGACTTAATATTTTCGCAATCCTTAAAATTTAATTTAATCGAATTAGAACAATTTGGGTTTTAGAAGATTTGGATATTACTAAATTAATTACTAAATGAAAATTTAAATTACTAAAAGAAAGTTAAATTTATTCTAATTCTAAATTAACTAATTTAAAAATTAAAAAAATAAAAAATAAATTATTTAAAGATTCTAAATTCGAGTTAAAATTGAGTTTTATTCTAAATTCCTTTTTTAATTAAATAAGAAATTATTATAGAAAATTTTAAGAAAAAATTGACATGTAATCATTGTAAATAAAACATGCCATTAACAAACCAAAACCAGCAGCAAAATCGAAGCCAGACAAAATTCAAAACGTAACAACAAACTACAAAATAAACTAATTCATAAACTACACTGCAACTCGCAAATAAGAATAAGACTCAAAAAGAAACAAACAAAAAAATAAAATAAATAAAATAAACCGAACGAACACAGCAGCAACTTGGTAACAACAATTGGAAAATGAAAACAAGACTCAGAATTTGGATAGAACTCGCTAATCGCAACACTAACAACTCGAACTCACAACAAAGGACTCGACAATTACAAACTCAGCAAGAACTCGGAAATAGACTCGGTAGCATAAACTTTGTAAGAAGAAAAAAAACGCAGAAAGAAGGGGTGAGGGTTGTTGGTGCTTGCAGTGGTGAAGAGAAGAGGGGCAAGGAGAGACAGCGAATTTGTGTGGTTTATTCGAACAAGAAGATGCAAAAAGAGAGAAATAGGTTTACTGGGTTTTGTGTAAAAATGGGTAAAAGGGTCGGTTCAAAAAAACAGGGGAAGGAAATTAAAGTTCGAATTAACACCAAAAACATAGAAAATACGAATTGAAAATTTATTAAACTATTTTTTTTTATTATTAATTTTTTTTTACACTAACACATAAAATATAAAAATTACAATTACAATTAAAATTTATGAAACCCACAATAAAATTGAGATTTAAAGGGGCTCAAATACGATTAATAACTACGAACAAGAAATTTAAAATCGTTACTTTCCCCAACTATTCATATTTGCTTTGTAATTCTGTAATATTTTATGCGTCATTCTGATTTTTGTCCATCAAACTATTGTACTCCCTTCTTCCCACTTATATTGTTCATTATTTCCTATTTTCTTTCTCTCAAAATTATTGTCAATATTTAACTAATAAGGTAAATTACGTAGTAATTATATTAACTTTTATGATAAATAATACAATTACTTGGTAATTATAAATTTATTTGACATAATTGAATAAAAGGTGGATTTTGATGGATGAACAATAAAAATGGGACGGAGGGAGAATTCATTTTTCAATTATTATTCTAGCAATACAGAGTTCAATTTTCTGTGATTGCAACTATTATTTTGTCATTTTTGTATTACGTTTTTAGAAAATCTCTTTGTTCAAACTTTGAATATTAATTGTGTACTAAATAAATATTTTAATTATTATAATTGTTCACTATAAAAAATATTTTACATAAAAAAAATTTGTTCATTTTTAATGTTGTTAAAATTAAAATAAATACTTATATATTCAAAATTGATAGATATTGCTGGTATTCTCAGCCCGAAACTCACTTGAAACATATGTTCTGTCATGGCCAAAAACTAATGGTGTGTTCCTGGACTTTGTAGAGAAAAGAAGGGAAAATACTTAATTTTCTCTTTTTCCCAAGTCTTTCCAAAAATGGGAAGAAGATTTTGGAGACAAATATAAAGAGAGTTTCTTCCCTAATTTTTAGCTTTCTTTTCTCTTCTTTCCAAAAAAATCATTCTGGAAAAAGGTATGGAAATTACTTATTATTTTTCTTTTCTTTTCTTTCCAAAATATTTTTCTGGAACACATAAAGTCTTGTGCTTCATAATCAAAATAGAACAAAGTTTTTCACAAAAGAAGAAGAAGAAGCAACTAGCTTAGCAAATAAATAATAAAATAAAATAGGGCACAGCTTAACATCTACAATATTACACCAAAACCGTTACATAAGTTTTGATACAACAGGCATGTATCTAATTTTTTTTTTGAGAAAAAGGATTCTGAGATAGATTTCAGGGAATTTTTACTGAGATACATACAAAATAACTTTAAATTTTACTAGGCCCGTAGGGCTAATTAAAAAAATTCTGAATTTACTAAAACGCCCACTCCATTTTTACATATAAAACATAGGTATCTCATGAAATTTACCTGAGATATATCTCAGGCTCCCACTCTTTCTTTTTTGCTAAAATGATAAATCAGTTCATTGATATAAAATCAGAATACATCTCAAGAAATTATAAAAGCTCATTATCTAATCGAAAGGTATGCTTAGCCAATCCATGGATCGCAGAATCCATAGGAAAGAGGATCCCCCGTAAACTTAGATAATAAAAGCCTTTATATCCATCAAATAAGGCCTCGTTAAAATCCCACAAGAGTAAAACCCTAAGGAATAAAAACCTCAAGAAGAAAAAAAAAAGTGCCATACTAAAAATTGAGAACATAAATTTGTATACATCCTAATAAGCAAATGACTATAAACTTCTTGTTGCTCCAGTTCCCGCCTTCATCCATCTTCTCTTCACATTTCTTCCCATCCAAATAAGTCTAACCTGTCCGTATAACACGTATAACCAACCCACTTCCATCTTTGTTTCATTGAACATCTGAAGCCACAAAAAACAAACCATACCAAGAGCTAATTAGTCGGTGAAACCACAAAATAAAAATAAGACTACAAATATTATAGAAATTTGTAATACGAATAAAATGAATGGGAAAATAAATTGATACGTCACTAAACTTATCCGATTTTATTGATCAGGTCCTTAAACAAAAGATTCCGCAGTACGGGTCCTTGAACTTTTGAATTTTTCCCGATTAAGTCCTTCCGTTAGTTAGATTCTAACGGACGTCAGAATCTTGCTGAGGTGGCAAACGTTTTTGACATGTCAGCTGCTGATTTGTATTGAATAATATAAAAAGAAATTAAAACAGAAAAAATGTAAATAATACATCACAGGCCTCTCATGTGACTTGTTTATACGTATCTAATCTCACATATATACTTAATCGATACATAAGAAAGGGGTTTAGGGTTATATAAGCTAATTAGGGTTCTTAAGTAAATTGGGGAATGTCATAAACGTGGTGTATAAGGTATGTTCTTCAATTTTTATTGGGTTTAATCATTGATTAACATCGTTATTGTGTGCTAACATCGTTCTATTTATACGAAATTTCAGAGATGGAATCGAAGATTACTGTACACTTTCATCACGGGGGCGAGTTCGTAGAGAAAAATGGTGTCAAATACTACAAAGGAGGTAAAGTCGAGTATGTTTATAATCAGAGGATGGATGTTTTATCTATTTGATGAGTTTAAGTTATACTGGCACAAGTCTGGGTCTTTATTTGATGAGTCTAACTGTAGACTACTGTGGAATGATGATAGTTTAGAACAAATGATAGTAAATGCACTTAAGACTGATAGGATAGATGTGTATGTTGACCATGCTTGTGAAATTGAAGAAGGAAAAAAGAGTGATGAGAGTGAGAAAGAAATTGAAAGTGGGGAAGAAAGTGGTGAAGATAGCGAGGAAGAAAGTGAAATTGACAGTGGGAAAGAAGATGGTAGTGAGGAAGATAGTGGTGATGATAGTGAGGATGAAGATTACAACTGTAATCTTAGTGACTGTGATGATGAGTGGGATGAAGTTATGAAGAAAAAGAAAAGAGTATATGAAAACAAAACCAACCCAACTGTTAATGAGGATGATAGAAAAGCTAGTGACCCAACTGAAAACCAGGGAAAAGCTAAGAAGAAAACAGTTGTGGAAGAAGATGGGAAAGGGTGGGAGAGTGAGTATGATTCTGACTCATTCAAGATTATGGGGGACCAAATGATGATTCTAGTCAAATTATACGATTGATCTTTTGAGTTTTGATGCATGATAGTATTGTTTTATTTAATTTTATTCGATTTAATAGGGCCGCATATATATATATTGTTAAATATAATTGATGTGTTTTAATCAGTGTTTAAGTGTTACAGTGAATTATCAGAGTTTAGCTGGAAGCGGTCAGAGTTTAGTGTAAACTCTGACAGACGGAAGCTGGACAGAGTTTAGTAAAGTCTGTCTGGAAGCAGCGCGTACAGAGTCAAGAGAAGATATTAAAGATCAATTGAAGATTTATTATGGAAGCGATATCTTTGAAGATTGGATAACTATCAAAGAGATCGAGTGACTTAGGAGACGTGTGACAATCTGTAATTGATATCATTGTATAGCTGATTATTAGGAATATCAATTAGAGATTGTATCGAAGCTGTATATTATATAAATACAGTTAGGTTAACCCTAGAAGGGTATCGTGCAACGAATTATCTTTATTGTAACCTAGCAGCTCTTTGTGATAGTTTACATCACGAAGAGGGTTCTTAATACCAGAAGTTTTTAAGTGCATAAACGTCTTACTTGTTAAACTCTCATACGAATTTGATTATTAATTGTGTATTCGGCCTAACAAGTGGTATCAGGCCAATCTGTTACTTTATTACAGGTTAAGATTCTAAACACAACAATAATCATGTCAGCAATTCCTCCACCAACACCTACTGTTTCTGAAAAGGCTCCTACTACTGTGAGTCGTTATGAACCAATTAGGGTTCCTATTCTGAGGCCATTAGAGTATGCCATGTGGAAGGTCAAGATGACTATGTTTCTGGAGGCTACAGATCCAGAATATCTTGACAGGATTTATGAAGGCCCTCACAATCCTACAAAGCTATCTGTTGCAACTGCTGGTGAAGAAGCTAAAATAGTTCCAAAGGAAAAGAAGGACATGACTCCTGAAGATCTATCATCAATTGCTAAGGATGCAAAGGTTAGGCATTTACTGCATAGTGCTTTAGACAATGTTATGTCTAACAAAGTGATTAACTGCACCACTGCAAAAGAGATATGGGATGCTCTTGAAGTCAGATGTCAAGGAACTGCTGCTATTAAGAAGAATAGGAAAAACATACTCACACAAGAGTATGAGCATTTTGAGGCTAAACCTGAAGAGACCATGACAGAAACATTTGATAGATTCTGTAAATTGATTAATGATCTGTCATTGGTCAACAAAGAGTATGATCTAGAAGACTCAAATCTCAAGTTTCTTCTTTCTCTACCTGAAAAGTGGGATGTGAAAACAACCACTATTAGAGACAACTATGATCTTGCTGAAACAGAGATTGATGAAATCTATGGGCTGCTCAAAACTCATGAATTGGAAATGGAGCAGAGAAACAGGAGATCAAGCAGGAAGGGAAAGTCTGTTGCTCTTAAGGTTGAAGAGAAGCCTCAGAAGATAGAGGCATCAAGAAGGAAAATGAAGGGAAAAGCTTTGGTCATACACTCAAAAAGTGAATCATCAAACTCTGATTGTGATTCAAACTTTTCTGAATCATCTGACTCTGAGGATGATGAAGAAGAAATGAGGAAAATGGCTGTGTTGATGGTGAAGACCTTCAAGAAAATGGGCTTCAAGAATTTCAAGAAAGGGAAAAGGTTTTCTAGAGATTCAAATGAAGACAGGAAAAGCTTCAGGAAGTTTGATAAGAGAGATTCTAGGGGGAAGAAGGATAAGTCTGAAATTCAATGCTACAAGTGTAAGGAGATGGGTCACTATGCTCCTGAGTGCAAGAAGGGTAAAACTGGAAAGGTACTCTACACTAAAGGCAGAGATTGGGCAGACACTTCAGATTCTGATGAAGAAGTGAACTATGCTCTCATGGCTACTACTGAATCAGAAACTTCTGAAAATCAGGTACCTCTAACTACCTATGCTTATAATATTGATGACATTGCTCAATTAAGAATTTATCTTAAGTCATTGCATATAAGTTATAGGGATCAGACTTTAGAGAATGAGAGGATAAAATCTGAAAATTCTGAATTTAAGGTTAGAAATAAACTTGTTGAAGAAAAACTTGAAAACATGCAACAAGTTCAGAAAGAAAGAGATGATGTTGTTTCTATAGAACAGGATTTACTTCAGAAATATAAACAACTAGAATCTGAGTTGGAGGAAGCAAATAAGAAAATTAGGACTTGGACTAATTCTGGAAAGGACACTCAACAGATTTTTCAAACAGACACTGTTGGTCTAGGATATAATGAGGGTGATGAACTTAGATTTCAAAATCAAGTTAAAATCAGACCTCATTTTGTACATGGAGCCAGTAAATTTTTCTCTGAAAATGAAAAAAAAGTTGTTAAAAGTAAACCAGTAAAAACTAGTGTTAAACAGGTTAATATTGGTTCAATGACAGATAAACAACTTAAACATAAACTGAAGGAGTTAAAATCTGTTAAGAAACAGAGAGTGTCAAATAAGAACAGAAATGGAAAAGTAGGCATCACTTCAGGAAATAAACCAATGCTTGCTAGTTATGCTCCAAGGAAGACATGTCATAACTGTGGTAGTACTAAGCATCTTGCAAATTTCTGCAAGAAAAACAAAAATATAAATTCTTTACCTTCCAAGTATAAGGTAAAGAAGGATTTTGCTAGAACTAAGCCACAGACTTTATGCACACACTATGGAAGCACTTGGCATTCCATTTATACTTGCAGAGAATATCATGCTATCTATCATAATTACTATGAACTGAAACCCAATCTGAAATGGGTTAAAGTTGATACTGCAAGTGTAAACACTGATACTGTTAGCTCAAACTCTGATAATGTTAATTCCGCTGCAAAAGCTAACAAAGTTAAGAATGTCAAAGGATCCAAGCAAGTCTGGATCCTTAAATCTAATCCTCAGTAATTGCTTGTGATTGCAGGGCAACAGGGAGGCAACCCTAGTCGTGGACAGTGGATGTTCAGGACACATGACTGGAAATAAAGCCATGCTATCAGACTATGAGGAGAAGGCTGGCCCAAAAGTTTCCTATGGTGATGGCAATGTAGGAAGAACATTGGGATATGGCAATATTAATCTTGGAAATGTCATCATCAACAATGTGGCTCATGTCCCAGGACTCGAGCATGACTTGTTATCTGTGAGTCAAATCTGTGACAAGGGATATCATGTAGATTTCCAACCTGAATATTGTGAAGTTATCAGCAAATCTACAGGAAAGGTTGTTCTAGTTGGTCATAGGCAAAACAACATTTATGAAATCAAGCTCTTAATAGACTCTGTTGGAAAAGCTGTTTGCCTGTCTACAAGAATGTCTAGTGAAGAGAGTTGGAAGTGGCACAAGAAACTCTCATATTTGAACTTGAACAACATCAATGAATTGATCAGAAAGGATCTTGTAAGAGGACTCCCAAAGGCTCTGATAAATATTGATGGCCTATGTGATTCATGTCAAAAGGCCAAACAAAGGAAGTCATCTTTCAAGAGCAAGACAGAATTTTCAATCACTGATCCTTATCATCTTCTGCATGTTGATCTCTTTGGTCCAGTAAATGTTATGTCTATAGCAAGGAAGAAATATGCTTTAGTCATTGTTGATGAATACACTAGATTCACTTGGGTGTATTTTCTAGCAAAGAAGGATGAAACTACATTAACTCTGATGGAGCATGTGAAGCTTCTGGACAAAGGATCAAGTAACAAAGTCAGAATCATCAGAAGTGATAATGGAACTGAGTTCAGAAATGCAACAATGGAAGAATTCTGCAAGGAAAATGGAGTGAAGCAAGAATTTTCAGCACCTGGTACACCACAACAAAATGGTGTAGTTGAAAGGAAAAATAGAACCTTGTTTGAAGCTGCCAGAACTATGTTTGATGAAGCAAAATTGCCAACTTATTTCTGGGCAGAAGCTGTTCAAACTGCTTGTTTTACTCAAAATGCTACACTGATCAATAAGCATGGAAAGACACCATATGAGATGGTGAAGAAAAAGAAGCCTAACCTGAAATACTTTCATATTTTCGGGTGCAAATGCTTTGTTTTGAAGACTCATCCTGAACAGTTGACCAAGTTTGAGCTAAAGGCAGATGAAGGAATTTTTGTTGGCTATCCACTGTCAACAAAGGCATTCAGAGTTTACAATCTGAGAACTAAAGTGATCATGGAATCTATACATGTGTCTTTTGATGACAAGAAGATAACTGGACTTGAAGACAAAGATGAATATGATCAACTGAACTTTGAAAATGAAGATTTAAACTCTGTTGAAGTAAACTCTGATCAAACAATTCTGATAGACTCTGTTGAAACAAACTCTGAACCTCTACTGGTAAACACTGGAGAAACTTCTCAGCCACAACAAAGGGAAGAACCAGTTGAGGGGGAGCATGATCAAGATGAAGACTCAAACACTGATACTGAGTCAACTGAAAAATCTGGATCAAACTCTGATGATTCAAACTCTGAAAATTCAAATTCTGACTCTGGGCAGTCAAGTTCAGGGGGAGTCTCAGAAAATGAAGAAAGATCACAACAGAATCAGGAGAGCATGGATCAAGGGGGAGGATCACATGCTGACAGAAGTCATTTGCCTTCTGCTAGGAAATGGACTAAATCACATACACCTGATTTGATAATTGGTGATCCAGATGCAAAAGTGAAAACAAGAAGTGCTACTGCAAGTGAATGTCTGTTTCATGCATTCTTGTCTAAAAATGAACCAAAGAAAGTGGAAGAAGCACTTCAAGATGCTGACTGGATAACGGCAATGCAGGAAGAGTTGAATGAATTTGAAAGGAATGAAGTTTGGACCCTTGTACCAAGGCCAAATAACAGATCTATTGTTGGTACTAAATGGGTTTTCAGAAACAAGACTGACAGTGAAGGTGTTATCACAAGGAACAAGGCTAGACTGGTAGCAAAAGGCTATTCACAGCAGGAAGGAATAGACTATGATGAAACATTTGCTCCAGTTGCAAGATTGGAGGCAATCGGAATTTTTCTAGCATATGCCTCTCACAAGAAATTCAAAGTGTTCCAGATGGATGTGAAAAGTGCTTTTCTGAATGGAAAGCTTGAAGAAGAAGTGTTTGTTGAACAACCACCAGGATTTGTGGACCTCAAATATCCAGATTATGTCTACAGGCTAGATAAGGCACTATATGGACTTAAGCAGGCACCAAGAGCATGGTATGAGACACTTGCTCAATTTCTTCTAGAAAGTGGATTCAACAGAGGTACAATTGACAAAACTCTGTTTTATTTCAATCAAGGAAGTGACCTCCTTTTAGTTCAGATATATGTTGATGACATTATCTTTGGGTCTACTAATGACAAACTCTGTAAGAAATTTGCCAAACTCATGCAATCCAGATATCAAATGAGCATGATGGGAGAGCTTAGTTATTTTCTAGGCCTACAGGTGAAACAAACAGATGATGGTATCTTCATTAATCAAGCATAATATACCAGAAATCTTCTCAAGAAATTTGGTATGCTTGACTGTTCATCTGCATCAACTCCCATGGCAACAGCAACTAAATTGGACAAAGACACAGGAGTTTCAGTGGATATGACAAACTACAGGGGCATGATAGGATCTCTTCTTTACTTGACAGCTAGTAGGCCTGACATCATGTATGCAACCTGTCTTTGTGCAAGGTTTCACGCAGATCCTAGAGAGCCACATCTGACAGCTGTGAAAAGAATCTTCAAGTATCTCAAGGGCACCATATCATTAGGTCTGTGGTACCCCAGAGAATCAGATTTCAAGCTACTTGGGTATTCTGATGCAGACTTTGCAGGCTGCAAGATAGACAGAAAGAGCACTAGTGGAAGTTGTCAATTTCTTGGTGACAGACATGTCTCTTGGTACAGCAAGAAACAGAAATCAATTTCCACATCTACAGCTGAAGCAGAGTATATTGCAGCTGGTAGCTGTTGTGCACAGATCTTGTGGATGAAGAATCAATTGCTGGATTATGGATTGAGGTACAGTAAAATTCCTATTTACTATGATAATCAAAGTGCTATTGCTATGATAGGTAATCCAGTACAGCATTCAATGACCAAGCACATCAGCATAAGGTACCACTTCATCAGAGAACATGTGGAAGAAGGGAATATTGAACTACATTTTGTGTCTACAGAACAACAGCTTGCAGATCTCTTCACTAAACCATTTAGTGAAGCTACATTTACAAGACTGGTCAATGAACTAGGAATGGTCTCTGGTTCTGACTAGGAATGTTGGTTAGATTCAAATTTTACTTATGTAATGTATTACTCATATTTCCTTGATTTGTTAAGTGCTAAGTGAACTCTGTTGATTAAACTCTGTTATGCATACTCTGTTAACATGTTTTTCTGTCAAACTCTGTTAAACTCTGTCAGCATGCCTGTATGTCATACACTGGTAATAAGTTGATAAACTCTGTGAACTCTGAGTTGATTTTTGTCTGAATGAAAACACCAATGAAGAAATATGTATGAAGCATGATTCTCAGCAATTAATCATGAATCTTTCTGAGTTATTGTGAACTAATCTTAGATTGTACAGAAAATTAACACAGCATGATACTGGTTCATATTTATAGCATCTCTTAATTTATCTTGTCCTAAACTCTGAGTCTATAAATACTGTGTGCATTGCCTTTCATGAATAACTACTGATGTTGATGAACTCTAAACTCTGTTAGTTATACACTGGTAGATTAAAAATGCTTACTGCAATACCCCAAAGAAAATGTATATAGGTTGCTATATTCCTTTGAGATTATGTTGGATACTAGGATGATCTAGGAACTTATTGGTATATAATATGTGCTAAAATTCTCTGATTTTTGGTGACTAGTCAAAGACTAGGATGACCCAGGAACTTATCAAAATGATAAGGGGTAAAATTTTTGAATTTTTGGTGACTGGTTCCAACCTCTAATTACTGGAATGAATAGAATTAAAAAATAAATAAATATATATATATATATATATAGAAGGGGTATAAAATAAATTAAATGTTACTGTATATAGATTGATTACTACAGAGTTTAGCTTTCATCATACAGTCAGTGTTCACTATGACAGTTTGTGCATCCAGTGTTTATTGATTTACTTTATGGATTTTATGAAAAATTAGATGCTCTAAAATTTGATTCAGTAAACTCTGCTTCACACACACATATTTTCACAACTGTGCAATTTATGAAAGGGTTTCGATGATAAAGTTGGAGAATTGACAAACGCTGTTGATTTGTGGTTCGTACTCTAAGGTAAATTTTCATTTGGATAATTTGAAAATTTTGGAGTAAATAGGGCTTTTGACAACTGTTGTTAATGAATTTGTTTCTTATATGATTACTTTAATTAGTTTTCATTTTCTTTGATTTAATTCTTTGAAGAACAATTCATAAACATAAAATTTGCAGAACACAATGAATAAGATTAGAGAAACAGGATTTTTCATTGATAATAAGAAAGAGATTACAAGCAAGTATTACATCTTTTTGTTCTCTCTATCTGCTAATCTATTCAACAGGAAAATAAAAGGTGAAGTCCAAACCACTCCATTGTTAGCAAACATCCCAGATCCCATCTTTGCCACTTTATTTGGGTGGAAGTTGAAGGGATAAGGTTATTTTTGCTGACATATTCATTAACAATGGTTGGTGGTGTTGGATGAGGATGCCTTCGAGGAAAGCCATGCTAATGTTGCTTGGAGAGCAGCATCGATGTCAATCACTCTTGCAGGTTTTTCTCTCTCGATTTCTTCAAGACCGGCATCCATCTGCAGCCACAGAGTTTCAAGCTGCCTTTCCCAGTCAAAGGCATCAAACTCTTCACGAGTATAACTGAAGATATCTCTGTTCTCTACGAGATGGAGATTCTTTTCCTTGATGGTAAGTTTTGACATTGTCGTGTGAAGGGTTTTTGATTTTCAGGCGAGAATGAAAGGTTAAAGGGATAGTGAACAAGTCTGAACAAGTCTCTAGGCCTTAAATAGAGATGGGTAAGTAACGAAGTACTAAAACGCTTCGTATTCTGGTTCTTAATGGTTACAGGTAAACGCTTCATATTCTGGTTTTAAATGGGTCCAGGTATTTTAAGAGAGTGTTATTTGATCTTTTTAAAATCAAATATTTTATTGTTATATTTGCAAAATACGCTTCTTAAAAATACGAGCACGTGACCCACTCATCCATTACTGTGTCCCACTCACCTATTATCGTGTCCCACTCACACATTAATCTAGGAACTGTTGAGTGTTTGAATACATAAAAGATTGAGTTTTTAATTACTCTAATTACTTTTGTGTCCAAACGTTTGTGTTTTACTTTTACATCTCACAGTTCTCTCACTTTTCACTTAGGCATTTTCGCAAACACCTTTCCTACATACACTTCTCTTTGGGATTTCTTGCAAATTTCTTGATTCAATGGCTTCTAAACCATTCACTGTTCTTGGTCTACGTTTTGTCCCTAACAACTATGAAGCTCCACTCTATCATGAACGTGTTCCAGAAGCGTTTCATCTAATGCAGAATTTCTTGAGAGACTCAGAGATTGGACAAGCTCTGGTTGAACCTGGTACTCTCTCTGCATCTCAAATTGTCACTTTTTGGCAAAACTCAGTCTATGTGGATGGAGGAGAGAATGGGACTCCTAACATCATCTTCACTTATGAAGAACAAGAGTTTGTGATTACTCCACAAACTGTCGGAAATACGATGGGGTTTAATACACATACATCTTATACTTATGTTGCTGAACCTAAATTGAGACAGATGCTACAGGAGATAGGTTACATGGAATCTCTTGACAAGCTTGGCAGTGTAAAGAGGCCTAATCTCAGGAAGGAATGGAATTTTTTCTTCGATTACATTACAAGGACATTCCAGAAGAAGGTCACTAACTGGGATGCTATTCCAATGGACAGTTTACAAATCGGGTATTCTCTACTTTATGGTAGTAATTTTGATTTTGGTAGATATGTTCTGATGAATTTAGGTGATAAATTGTCAGAGTCTACTACAGTTTATTTTGCTCGATTTTGTCAAATGCTGTTCAATGCCTGTGTACCTGGTTTAGAGATTGTTGAAACTGATGAAATTCAGCCTTTTAGAGTCAACAAGAGAATATTCTCTGATATGACTAATAAGGATGTTGGTAAAGAAAATCTACCTGCCTTTGTTCTGCCACTTGCTTTGCAGAATTTTGTCAACCAACCTCAGGACCAACCACAACCAGAACCACAACCTGAACCACTAAACATTGATCGTACTCAAACACTAAACACTGAACCACCTACATCACCTACCCACACTGCACCTACAAAACAACCTTCACACACTCCACAAACAAACTCTGAACTATCACAATCTCAACCACAATCACAGCCTAAAGCAAAAAGAGGCAGAGTAAAGTCAGCAGCAATCACTGAACGACATGCAAGAGTTAAGAAGACAATAGAGACACAAATAAAAGCAAAATAGACATCTCCTGGAGCTGTTTATACTAGAAGAATGAAACAAATGGCAAACAGACCTAAGTCACCCTCAGTGGTAGCAGAATCTAGTAAAGAGGATTCAGATGAAGTGCCTCTAGCTAAGAGAAGAAAACTGGTAATCTCTGATTCTGTAGATGAAAATGTTGAAGCTCCATAGGTAGTTTCACAGCAAACACCTACTGTTGAGGCTGAAAAAGATATAATGCCTGCAGAGGTTGAAATGCCTGCAGAGGTTGAAATGCTTGCAGAGGACAAAATGCCTGCAGAAGAGGACATTCTTGATTCATTCATGCCATTCTCTGATCCTATCTCATCAATTTTTGCTCAATCTGAAGCAACTGGTGCAGCTGATCAACCTACAGTTATCCTTTCTGAAACTGTAGCATCACATACAGAATTACTCTCAGATGCTCACCAAACTGTTGAAGGAGGAGATGAGATTGATCAACAACCTAAGGAGATAAACTCTGAGACTATTGTGCAATCTGCAGAGGATGTTGTACAGCCTATTTTTGACTCTACTACTAAACCTGTTGCAGAGGATGTTATTGGTACTGTTGATGCATCTATTCCTATTCCTCCATCCACTCATCATGTTGAAGCTGAGGTTGGAGATGAAACTGAAGGGAATACTGAGTCAAGTCCTTCTCAGAGTTTACAAGTCCAGACTGATGCTAAGGTTAAGGATTTTGCTGGTCCTTCAAATCAAGCAGATGCTGAAGAAGAACACCTTGAACAATTTTCAAATGACTGGTACAAGGACACTTGTATCTTTCCTCCTGCAAGAGCAGCTGAATTTGTCAAGAGAACCTCCAGAACAATTACAAATCCAGAGATTCTATCTTGTCTTAAGGCTACAGTTGTACAAGTGAAGACTCTCAACTCGAGGTTTGATCTGTGTCAAAAGGCAATCTCTGATGTTCGAGGTGATGTTGTTAGAGGAGCTGAAATGACTAAACTTGACAACAAGAATAAATTTCAATATCTTACTCAGAATCAAGAAACTTTGTCTCACAGGCTGAGCAAAGTTGAACAAAATCAGACTGATATGTCCTTAAAGATTGATTCTATTGCTACCTCCTTGGAGTTAATCACATCTATTCTTATGCTTGATGATGTCAAAAGGGGGGAGAGAGTTGCTAAAGACAAATGCAAGCAATCTCAAACTCTGATCAGAAAGGATAATGCTGGAGATGGAGGAGCAAGTAGTAAAGGAAAGAGCAAAACTGAAGAATTTCAAACTCTGAAAACTAGCAAGTCTTCTGAATCACAGTTTGTTGGGATAAACACTGATACTCAAGGTACTTCAAAGACCAAGAGTTTGCTATTATTTTCTAATCCACAGACTGATGAAGAATTGGCTGTTAAGTTGTTTATTGAAGAGAATGAGGAAGGAGTTACAATTGAGGACATTAAAGCTGAAGAAAAGAGTTTACAAGAAGAACATCTCAAGGCTTTAAAGTCTGGTAAGTTAAAGAAAGGAAAAGCTCCTAGGCCTGTTCGTAAAGGCATTGTGATCAAGGAAAGTGCTGATGTTAGTCAAAAATCTCAGTTATCAAAGGAAACAATGGCAGCAGAAGCTCAACTCAAGCTGAAAGGCATTGAAGGAGAAAGTTCACAGAAGAAAGTTACAACCTCTGTTTCTACATAAGTTGTACAGAAGAAAGAAAACACAACCTCTGTTGCTACACAAGTTGTGTCTAGACCTTTATCTTCTCAGTTGCAATCAGTTTTTGGGAAAGGAACACTTCATGATCCAAATCTATTATCTGGAGTTTCTATGAATTTTTCTGATGCAAGAGCCTTGACTGGCAAGGTTGGAAACAATAAGGGTGGACTAGGTTCACACAAGGACAAAAGGTAATATACTGGTCCTAGAGATCCTTCTTCACTGGCTGTTCCAGGTCGTGGTGTCACTCAAGAGAGTTTGGACAGACTGGAATCAGTACAGTTAGTTCATCAGAAGAGTTTAAAGAAGGACTTTCTCTTGTACTTCATGGCTGATGGGACAGTATTTAGAGTTGGTGAGAATGATATTGGCTTGAAATATTGGGAAGAACTAGAATATGTTCTATATCTTTTCAAGGTGAATAGTCAAAGGACTCAATCAGTTGCTAATGTGCTCAGAAAGAGGATGCTTCAGAATTTGGCAATCAGAGGAACGAAGTATAATAGCAGATATGTTCCTAAGTACAGGGATTACAATGGAAATCTTATTGAAATGAAGAAAGGTACTGCAAAATTAAAGACTGATTTGGGAATCACAGTACTTGACTTCAATTCACAGTCAGAAGAAGTCAAATTTATCAGACTGGGAAATGAGATGAGAAGAAACAAAATCTATGATCTTAGGGCTGCTATCTATCAGACAGATGAGAGTGATCCTCAGCTCAGAGAGATTAAAGAAGCTATGAAGATTGAGCTTGAAAATGCAGAAAGAAGATTGCTCATAGATTATCTCAGAGCTACACCAGATCTTGAAGAGATTAGAGATTAAAGTCTGTAAGGATTTTCTTATTCTCTGTAGATTTTGTTAAGTAGAAGCTTAAACTCTGAATTTGTATAAACACTGTATTTGTCTATTTGTTTTGACATCATCAATTACTGTTGTTAACTTGTGCATTTTTGCTAATGAACAAGTTGGGGGAGATTGTTAAATACAATTGATGTGTTTTAATCAGTGTTTAAGTGTTATAGTGAATTATCAGAGTTTAGCTGGAAGCGGTCAGAGTTTAGTGTAAACTCTGACAGACGGAAGCTGGACAGAGTTTAGTAAAGTCTGTCTGGAAGCAGCGCGTACAGAGTCAACAGAAGATATTAAAGATCAATTGAAGATTTATTATGGAAGCGATATCTTTGAAGATTGGATAGCTATCAAATAGATCGAGTGACTTAGGAGACGTGTGACAATCTGTAATTGATATCATTGTATAGCTGATTATTAGGAATATCAATTAGAAATTGTATCGAAGTTGTATATTATATAAATACAGTTAGGTTAACCCTAGAAGGGTATCGTGAAACGAATTATCTTTATTGTAACCTAGCAGCTCTTTGTGATAGTTTACATCACGAAGAGGGTTCTTAATACCAGAAGTTTTTAAGTGCATAAACGTCTTGTTAAACTCTCATACGAATTTGATTATTAATTGTGTATTCGGCCTAACATATATATATATATATATATATATATATATATATATATATATATATATATATGTCTGGATTTTATTTGAGTTAATTGAGTATAAATTCGAATATATACATGTGAGTGTGAATTATATAGATTGTTCTTGATGATTTTGATGTTAGTTATTAATTTCAGATTTTAAGACACGAATTATATAAATTTATAAAGATGCATGTTTAAATTTGTGATTTGTTTGGATTATTCGAATTTTTATAATTTTAAATAATAGTTTAAAATCGGTTTTCTTGAATATGTAATAGATGATCTTTGATTAATTGCTAAGTGTGATTTTTAGAATTATTATGAGCTGAGATTCAAATTTCTGGATTTAAATATGAATTATATGAGTTTGTGATCTGTTGAAAAAGATTTAGTGATTTTGTTAAATAATGAGTAATGATAATTGATTGATGATTTCGGATTTAGAGAGTTGGAAGTAGTATGATTGTTATGATATATGAAATCCATTTGGAGTGTAGGTGGATCTTAAATCCATCGTAGGAATGTGATTGCGAATTGGAGTCGGATATTTTCCGACGGGATAGTTCATATTATAAAGGAAACTCTGTCCGATTTTCATGAAATTATAGCTAGTAAGTGTATATCCAATAGCATGATTGCTTATGAGTTAGGTTTATCTGCTAAATGTATAAGTGGCTTATGTGAGATGCATGTTCTATGTGTTACGTGCTTAAATGGTTATTTGTTTACGAGGTGGTTTTAGTATATTGTCAGGTACGTATGTTATATGATAAGTATAATGCGTTATAAGAATCGTTTGGGTAGATTAGGATGAGACGATTTAGAAGTATAGTATTCTAAAGTAGTGATATGGTTTATGTAGATAAGAAGGACGTAGGACCTAGCGATAAAGGAAAGGCCAAGGTCGAGTACCAGTGACAGAACTGTTAGCTGTTGCATTCTACCGGAGGCAAGTAACTCTGTCTTTTCTTGAAGTTTACATTCCTGAACTGATATATCCTGTTGATTCAAGCATGCCTATCTTATGTCATGTTGATCATAAATCGTATGTAGCCTAACTATTCATCAACCAGAATTCTGTCTACGATTGTTTCATAAATTGTAAACCCTAAACCAGCATAATTCTTTTTAATTGCTTCGTAAAATCATCTCATCGCAATCCAAATCTACAAATATTTTTCTTACGATGCACAACCACAATCCACCATCGTTCTCCATAAAACAAAATCACTTCCGTAGTATTCCTTCATGAACGATATATGCTCAACATGTGTCTTGCAAAGTACTGCACATCCAAACCAAAATTTGAAGACAACTTAAATGAATTTCTTCAGCATATACAAAAGAAACAACTATAAATCACCAAATTCATATACCACACCATGTCCTCTTTGATCTACATGTGAAGGCGTTAGAGTAACTGTAAAAGAATTAACGTCCGCTATATCCTCCTCTTCTATTAATGGATTAGCTTCATTGTTTTCTATCACAAATTCTAACGAAAAACAATGAATTTATTGCGCGCTGTTTACTTGAAATATTGATAGTCTAAAATAGTAAATGATGTCACTGCTAAAATTTCCCGATTCATCATAACATCGGCAAAATACATTGCGTAGTATATGAATGTGATGATCAAGTGAAATACTACATACCTTGATATAACTTTTTGAAAGATAAGGAACGCTATCTCTGCAAGTTATAAGAAACAAATCATGTATATCTTCAAGGTAACAACCTTTACTTGTGCCAAAGAGGTAAGGAATTGTAAGGTGATCGCATGTTGACCTAAACCAAATGAATGCGAAACGTAATTAACTCTTAATACAATAAATGAATAGTTAATCTACTCATCCATTTACAATATTGGGTATTGATTTGATTTTCCTTCATTAAGTGCACATAAATTGTATAAATTTTAAATTAATTCTTTTTGCTGAATGAATTATATATAATTTTCCTAATAACCAATTAATCAAATTACTAGTTATGTTCTTAAGTTAATTCATTTATCTTAGTTAAATTTCATTACTTCAAACGTTGGTAATATATTTTAACATTTTAGCTATCGTGTTCACATTTTTTTTTATTTAAGATTTTTTGTGAGCAAAGATATGTAACTAATACTGTAATTTAGGAATTTTTTATTTAAAATTAAAAATTCGTGTTCAAATGTCAATATACTTTAAAATTTAATAGAAAATTTAAACTAAATATAAAAAAAGCAAAAACAAAATAATTAATGTAAAAAAGACTTTTCTCATAATTGTGTACGAATTTATTATGATTTTTCTAACATGTATACAATGAATTTTTCAAACTTTAAAATTAAAAATATGGATTAAATACCTAAAATATTTTAGTTAATAATATTTATATGGGATTTATGTGCCTGAGGATGACCTTAGGGTTCTACATGAGATTAAAAGGTTTTCAATACAAGTTTAAGGATATTTAGGTAAATTATTTGAGAAAAAAAATTAATATTTACAAAAATGTCCCTACGGGACCACTTACTTTATAAGCTCTTTATGTTATAGAGGGTGTTTGGCATTGCTTAAAATAAGTTACTTTTGACTTAATGGAGGTGTTTTTAACTTAAAGGAGAAAGTAAAGTTGTTTACTTTAAGTTGAATGAATGTGTTTAGGTAATTTTACTTAAAGTTAAATGGGGGTTTAATAATTTTGACTTAAAGTGAAATTTGACTTAAAAAAATTTTAAATTCATAATATTTGAACTTTACAAGAATCGTGAAAAAAAAACTCCATAAATCATAAATCATAAATCAAAAGTACCCAAATGGAACTTATGACTTTGTTGTGGATCTAAAACTCGATTACGATTTGTTATTATTGCTAGGGTGGTTGAGCGTCGCGCTTTAATGGCTGTTTCTACGTTCGAGACTGTAATCGGTCATCACAGAGTGCCTACGTATCTCGTATTGAGAATCAAGCCAACGTAGTTCTGAGAATGAGGGGTCAGGCCCTTTATATAGGCTGAGAAGCCTTAGAATTATGGTAGGATTTGGAGACTTGGTGGGCAAGTCTTTGAGGAAGGTTCTAGATCTATTCCTTGTAGGAATCAGTTTCCATATTGAATTGTGCATCTTGGAGGATAAGTCAGGCAAGAGTAATATCCTTGTTTGACTCTTATTTGCTGAGCTGTTATTACCCTTAATATTAATTACGAAATTAATATTATAATTAGGGTTTTGGGCCCAGCTGGTGGGCCCCATGTTTGGACCATTCTTGGCCTAATTAATGCCACATTAAATGTGTTTTTAGGGCTTATCTTCAGCCCATATCATTTGCCCCCCAACTTCTAGGAAAGCTGATCAGGCTTTCCTTGAAGTTTAACTTGTCTAACTCGAGACTCGGGTCAGGGTTTATCTTTGTACACTAGTGTTTCACGAGTATTGTCTTTATGTGAAGCGTGGAGCGACCGACGCGTTCACGACAATGTTAATTCGATGCTAATCGGCACTAATCAGTCTTAACGATGCTTAAACAATGCTTAAACAGTGTTAAACAATGTTTAAAGGATAAATTGGCACTCACGGTGCTTAAACGACACTAATCGGTGTTAATCGGCACTAAACGGTGCTTAAACGACACTAATCGGTGCTAATCAGCACTAATCGGTGCTTAAACGACACTAATCGGTGCTAATCGGCACTAATCAGTGCTTAAACGACACTAATCGGTGCTAATCGGCACTAATCGGTGCTTAAACGACACTAATCGGTGCTAATCGGCACTAATCGGTGCTTAAACGACACTAATCGGTGTTAATCGGCACTAATCGATGTTTAAACAATGTTAAACGATGATAAACAGTGCTAAACGGAGGAGATTCTGGAAAATTGTAACCTCTTCCGGGCAACGAGGCAGCCGACAAGGGTCCCGGTTAGCTGCCAGGTGCTCCTGGTCGGCTGCCAGGAGATCCTGGTCGGCTGCCAGGAGATCCTGGTCGGCTGACCCTTCCTTGATGCACCTGGTCGGCTGCCAGGAGATCCTGGTTGCCTGTCGGGTGCTTCTCGATCGTCTGACACGTGCTTCTCGATCGCCTGACGTGTGCTTCTCGATCGTCTGACATGTGCTTCTCGATCGTCTGACATGTGCTTCTCGATCGTCAGACATGTGCTTCTCGATCGTCTGACATGTGCTTCTCGATCGTCTGACATGTGCTTCTCGATCGTCTGACATGTTGACGGGAGATCCAGGTTGACATTAATGATGTCACACGATGCTTAAACGACGTTTCAATGTCTGTGTAAACGACGTTAAATGGCATAAAACGGCACTAAACGGTGCTAATTCGAAGGTCGATGTTTGTCACGGAAAGTGAGAAACCTTCAGCAAAACCATCAAACGATTCAATCAAACGATAGGGGGTGCCAAAATGAGTATCGGGAAGTCAGATTGAGCCTCTTTGTGGCTCCTGGTCAGCTGCCAGATGCTCCTGGTCGGCTGCCAGGAGATCCTGGTCGGCTGACCCTCCTCTGTGGCACCTGGTCGGCTGCCAGGAGATCCTGGTTGCCTGCCAGGTGCTTCTGGTTGCCTGCCGGGTGCTTCTTGATCGCCCGACAGGTGCCTCAAGTTATTTGGAAGTGTTTAAATGACGTTTCAACTTGACCTTCAATTTAGTATCTTGGTCACCTATGACTTTCAAGGATCCAAAACCTCGATCTCGATACTAGGGATCCAGAACCTCGATCTCGATCTCGATCTTGATCTCTAATTTAGTATATAGGTCACCCGTGACTTTCAAGGATTCAGAACCTCGATCTTGATCTTAGGGATCCAGAACCTCGATCTCGATCTCGATCTTGATCTCTAATTTAGTATATTGGTCACCCGTGACTTTCAAGGATTCAGAACCTCGATCTTGATCTTAGAGATTCAGAACCTCGATCTCGATCTCGATCTTGATCTCTAATTTAGTATATTGGTCACCCGTGACTTTCAAGGATTCAGAACCTCGATCTTGATCTTAGAGATTCAGAACCTCGATCTCGATCTTGATCTTGATCTCTGATTTAGTATATTGGTCACCCGTGACCTTCAAGGATTCAGAACCTCGATCTCGATCTTAGGGATCCAGAACCTCGATTTCGATCTTGATCTCTGATTTAGTATATTGGTCACCCGTGACCTTCAAGGATTCAGAACCTCGATCTCGATCTTAGGGATCCAGAACCTCGATCTCGAACAACTGACGGGAGATCCATGAGGTCGGCTGCCAGGAGATCCTGGTCGGCCAGACCCTCTCCATGGCACCTGGTCGGCTGCCAGGAGATCCAGGTTGGCCAGACCCTCTCCATGGCACCTGGTCGGCTGCCAGGAGATCCTGGTCGGCCAGACCCTCTCCGTGGCACCTGGTCGGCTGCCAGGGGATCCAGGTTGCCTGCCAGGTGCTTCTGGTTGCCTGTCGGGTGCTTCTTGATCGCCCGACAGGTGCTCCATTGTTGCTGTGTCGTGCCTCTCGGAGCTTTTCGCAATGCCTGGAGTCTCGTTCTAGAATCACGTCCTTGATCATGGATGTTATACACCTCCTTTCAGAGCATAATTAGTCTCTTTAATAGCAAAGAATAACTGATTGTATTCTATCTTCCTTAAACGTAATTAGCTCCTTAAGCTCAGATGAGTGCCTTGGCACAGCTTATTACTATATCTTCACGTAAATCCTTCTTTTCTTTCCCGGAATCGTACATACACCGGTATAATTATTGCCGGATATAGCAGATGAAATCCACATTTCTGTATATGAACGATAGATGACCTGCAAACACGAACCAGGCTGTGTTTCAACCTGATATAGAAGGTCATCCATCTTCTATAAAAGAGGGGGAGGAGCCTTCATTTTCATTCACTTCACTTCTTCTTACTTCTAAAATTCTCTCTGAAGTTCTCAAGTTCTAAAGCTCTCAAGTTCTAGCTTCAAGTTCGAGCTCAAGATGGCAGATGGCGACCGCGCTCCAGCTTCATCATTCTCTATGTCCGAGGCGATGGCCAAGAGAGCTTTGGCCAAAACACTGCGAGGTAATCTTCGACTGAATCCCCCTAGATATATTGATCGTCGATTTGATTCTTTAATTGACTTATTGAGTACTATGAGGGATGCATTTCCCAACAACTCTGAGTTAGCTGCGTATCATAGTCCGTCCAAGTTCGACAAGCAATATGTCGAAAATATTAAGAAGTTATATGGCTTTCCGGACGTGATCAAGGTTTGCCTTCCTGGATTAGCTGACAGAACCTGTAATTGGCACCCAGAGAGGCTATGTGTCTACAAAGGTGCCCTGGAAGCAGGTCTGAGATTCCCGGTAGACCAGTTCATAATAAGGCTCTTAGAGGAGCTTCAGATTCATCCCTGCCAATTGTATCCCAATGCATGGCGGTTGATTATCATCTTTATGCTGAGATGTCGAGATCTAGGTATCGAGCCTACTACTACCATGTTCAGGAGCATATTCGCCACCAAGAATTCTTCTGAGGTTCAGAAGGGATGGGTCACTATTCAGCATAGATCCAATGTTCCACATATTGTGAATTCTTTTTCATTCCCAGATTCCCATCACTACTGGGATAGAGAGTTCGTGATTCTGGTATGGCGTGGTGGCGATTGGGGCCAATTCTTTATGTCTAAGTTTGGGGAAGTGCATGATGCTACACATTTTGTATGTGATCTTGACGAGAAGGAGCTTTTTGATCGTGATCGACTACTTGCTGACGACGTCCGTACTCACTACAAAGTTTTCTTAACCGAGAAGAGACTTGTAGAAGCTGGACTTAGCTTACTTTCTGCTGATGGTAATTTTTTACCTTCATGTTATGAACCCTGTTTGTTCTTATTCCGATATCTTTTCTGTTGTCTTTTCAGTTGCTGAGGAGATCGACAATCGGCCCGAAAACCAGCCGAAAGTTACTAGAAGGATGATCAAGAAAGCCGAGGCGGCTTGCATTCAACCCGGGCCGAAGATCCCTCAGTTCCTGTCGGGATGCTCTTCGAAGAGATCACGGAATGCTGACGGGAGAGTCAAGACCCCCTTCATCCCTGGTTGGGGAATTTGTGAGCAAGATTCTGTCTTGGGATGCCCAGAGTCAGCCTTGGATTGGTCCAAGTTCAGCATCACTCCCCCCGACCTTCTAACTGTAACAGCCGGGGACAAATTTGACGAAGCGGAGATGTAAGAACCCCAAATTTTGAATATAATTAAAACTTTTTATTAAGTAATGATAAAATGAGGAACAATGATTCCGACAACAAGGTCACCAGCTCTAATGAATGGTGGTTTCAAAGAACAATGATTGTAATGAATGGATATTGCTTTGGACAATGATCCTGATGCATTGGTATATTGTCAGAATAGAGTAATTCGATGGTTGAGGACCTAGATAAGAATAATATACCATCCAGGAAGGAGCTAATGGATCCTTGAAGGGAAATGAGTACGTGCATAGTATTTCCCATACGTGCATAGTATTTCCCGTACGTGCATAGTGTTTCCTGTACGTGCATAGTAATTTGGTGGATCAATAGTGATTTTGTAAGTTGGAAAACTTTTCACTCCACCCTATGTACGGGACGTGATATGGATGTTTCGAAGTCATATTAGTAATACGCGGAGGAAATAAGTGAATACAGAGACGATCGGAATTCAGAAATTCCAAAATTCTTTTCGGTATAATATTTGACCGGACAGTGGATTAAATATTATTATAATCCAAGAATTGAGATATTAACTTTGAGGATTTGATATTTTGGGATGTTATTATATTTGATTTAAGAATGAAGGTAGGAAACCACTGAGGAGTGGTTATGGCTACAATGTAATAATTGATATTTGGAAAGAATGAATGGAATTCGACTTTATTATTTCTATGTCTTGAAGAATGCTAAAGGGTAACAACATAGGTAAGAATAATCTATCTTCTAAGGGAATAAGATATGGCAATTTCAAGCAGGAGAATATTCTCATGTCATCCAGATCGGTAACGATTAATCCAGTAGTTCCGTAAAAAGGATAAGGAACGATCGAAAGAGAATACGGACAATTGTACCATCCTAAGCGAACAAGTAAAGAATACAGAATGAATAGTGTTTTGGTGGGAGTATATAATAATATGAGACGACACTATATAGAAGCATTCGGAACGGATTTCCGAGTTCGTATTAGTGATCCAGGGGGAAAATAAGTGTATGTAAAAGCTGTCGGATTCTGAAAAACCGCACTTTTATTTTCTCCGAGAGTTTCCTGGACACTGATAGCCTTAAGTATTTAACGAATGGATTTAAGGAATATAAATTGAAAAGTTAGAATGAAAGATGGAGAATGAAAGTATTTATATTAAAAAGGATTCCCGGTAAACCCTAATTAGAACTCCGTGAAATATTCCTACGAACAATCGATCGAAACGGGCAATAACCGGACAAGGAATCAAGCAGGGAAGCAAGATGCATGCATGTGCAAGAGGATAAGACCAAGTGACCAAGCTAGTTACAATGCTAACTAGTAACATTAGAGATCAAACTACTTAGTAAGCCTTAATACCTCATCAAGACCACAAGATCTTAACACATGGCTCAAGTGATGCATGCAATGACATAGCCACTTTATTAAAGCCACTTTATACAAGATATTTTCTAAACCAAGCAATAATTCACACAAAATAGATGAGAGCAAAGTGAAGCAAGCCAAACAACTCCATTCTCCCATTTTTTTCTTCCATTCGGCTTTAAGGAAATTCAAAAACAAAAGTCCACCTTCCACTCCTTGTTTGATCTTGTAATTTTTAAGGTGAGTTCTATATTTCAAGAAACTAATCTCCTAGAAATTTCAAGTCCAAAATCCTTTGTTTCCATTTTCAAATAAATCATTTACAAGGAGGGTGAATAGTGTTCTTCAAGAACTAATGTTGGTTTTCTTTGATTTTTATGGTTGATTTAGCTAGCTTAAGGCCACCCAAGGATCATACAAAGCTTAGTGAGGCTAGAACACACTCCAAGGAAGGTATAAAGCTCTTGAAACCCTAACCCTTGTTTGAGATTTAAGCATGTTTATGATAGTTATAACTTAGTTATGGTTATGTTAAGATTATAAGCATGATTATGTATGGATTTTGGATTAATGATGTAAATAGCTAGATGAATGGAAAGGCATTTCTTGGCCTCATTTCATGTATATAAGTCATGTATATGTTGTTTGGGTTGGATACTATGTTTATGGGAAGATTCGAAATTGGTAGATATTCGATTTACAGCCGTTATAATGCCCGATTTTGCAATACCATGTTTTGTATGCCATTTTCCATGTCGAACCCCTACTGTCCAGAGACCTTATCTGCCATGATAGGATAGGTAATGTTCTAAGCTTCGTTTTGATATAAAGATCACGTGAAACGGACTTACGGTTTAGGATTTATGACCAAATTACTAAAAGTAGTTCGAATCCGTAAACGAAAGTTCGTAACTGTAATTGAACCCTCGTAAACTATGTAACGTCATGGCGAATCTTGGTAAATAAATACTAGAGGTAAAAAGGAAGGCGTGAAAGAAAACCGTAAGTCAAAAGGATCATTTTTCGATTTATTAAAAATGTTCGAGTCGAGGTTAAACGCGAACGAACCCCTAAAAACCCGCTTGGTTATAACCTTGGTAAAACGCTTAGAAAACGAACGATAAAACTCGGAGTATAGTATTGGTTCGTAACGATCGACTTTAGAACTCATATGACTTAAGTATGTCCCAAGTATAAGTACAATGACATGTCGTATTAACGAAAGAATGTCGGGTCGGATCAGTGATAAAAGTGATCCACTAAAAGGGGTATAACGAGATAACTCGAGAACGTGTTTCGAATTAAGTATAACTTAACTTTTAATATGTTAAGTGATTAATCCCGAATGCCTTGGCTATTTATAGATCACCAAGCTGAATCGGGACCCGCTACCACTACCCCTTACCGTACTCGACTACCAGGCAAGTTTCAATTCCCTTCTTTTAGGCTGTTGTTGTGATTGAATATATATATATATATATATATATATATATATATATATATATATATATATATATATATATATATATATATATATATGATTGCTGATATACATATGCCATTGCATGCATGCCTACTTTCAAGTTGAATTGATATACTTGTTCCCTGAATGTTATTGTTGGCTTATAAGCTAGATAGTTATATATCAGTTATAAGCCGGTTATTGTAAGACCCTCATAGAAGGGCGTATACATCTTATTAATCAAAAATAGACCGGGAGTCAATATTCCTTGATATATCGAGATTACCTCGGAGGAAAATATTTAAGTAAATATTTTCTATTATTTGGGCGACGAATATTATTTGAATATTCGTTCGAGACTAATTATTTTAACGATCCTTACTTCAAATAATTATTTGAACGTAACTATTCAACGAATAATATTTCTCAATATTCATTCAGAGTCGAATTGATTATCGATTATTATTTCGAATATTCTTCTAAAGATGAGACTACTAAATGAATATTATTTGGATATTCTTTTAGAATATTATTTTATTAAATAAATATTACTTTTAAATATTCATTTAAGATATTGAATACTTGATGAATATTATTTTAATATTCATCTGAAGCTTGATTTAATTATCGAATATTATCTCGAATATTCCTTAAGGCTTGGATTACTAAATGAATATTACTTGATATTCATTTAGGATATTATTCATTAAATAAATATTACTTTTGAATATTCATTTAAATTCCTAATTAATTATGAATATTACCTTAAATATTCTTTTCAGGTCTTATTAATTAATGAATATTGTTTTGAGTATTCATTTAAATATTTATTTATTCAATAAATAGTCTCCTGATATTTCTTCAGGGATTATTTTGAGAAATACTCTGATTAAAGATATTCTTTCATATTCCCAAATATTCTTTAAATATTTTAACTCAATAAATATTCTCTGAATATTTATTCCATACTTAGAATAATCTCGATAACGTTTATTTCTTCGATTATTACAGAAAATATCTCGGAGTCATATTATTATTAATCTTATATCAAGAAAGGTTCTCAGACATCATTCTTCTTTGAGTCTATCTCCTTAATAATAAGGGAACCTTACTTGGAAAATGTTATTTATCTTGTCGACTTCCCGGTCATAAAGTATTCCCTTCACCCGCAACTCGGGTGCTGTTGACTTATTAAGTCGTTGCTTACCTTCTCATCTTTCGAGGGGTAAGATTACTGGAACAAGTTGATATCCGTTACCAAGTAATAGCTTGGGAGTTATTGGTAAATTTTCCTTTCCAACTAGATACGACTACTTTGTGGAGTCTTATCAACAAGTATTATACTTGGGGAAAGGGGGACGAACGTTACATTCAGAATCATGAATTCTATTTGAACTAGGAGTCGTGTAAGAGGCCGAGTAGCGCCGGTCCATCCCCTTTGGCCCAACCGTTGGCCGGGGAGAGCTAGTAAGGCGGTATACAAGTAAAGCCGTCAGTTCTTCCTTCTACCGGTAGTAAATCTAAATTGAGCTGTACGATCTCGACTGATCATCAAGATTGGAACAGCGGGCGCGGTGAATACTCCATCATTGGTTCATCATCCAAATTTATTTATTTCCTGCAACATGATTACTGTTGGCAGAGTTGGAAAAGGGTCATAACTGGAATTGCAACCTTTTCTTGCAAACTCCTCTTCTTAATAACAATAAGAATATCTCGCTTACTTCGATGTAGCAGATATTTCTACAAACAAATACTTTAAGTTACCTTGTAACTTCATCGTTCATATTATACTGGCATCATTTCCGTAAATGCATGGCATATGGTTTGAAAGATACTTTTGAACTGTTATACATTATCGTTCAGTTATATATTATTGTTGGTGGGCTATTGCTCACCCTTGCTTTATTATTATATCACAACAACAGCTAGACCAGATGACTCGCACAAGGCGCATTCGACGCGGGCGAGGACGATGAGACTACCAGAGCTGAAGAAGAAGCTATTGGTAGGGTATATTTATTCTTTCAGTACCAAGAATATGGTCTAGTATGACTTATGTAAATGGATGGCAAAGAGTATGTATTTATATTGAAATTCTTTTGGATTGTAAGAACTCATAATGTGATTAATAAAAATTTGATTGTTACTCTGATTTCATCTCTGGGACTATAACGGGTGTGTTTTATATTGTTGGGTTGGGTTATAGAGACGTAATTTATTTTATGTTAAGGAAAGTTCAATTGTTGTGGATAGAATTAGAAACCGTAACCACCGGATCCCGGACCCCGGATCTGGGGGTGTTACAGAAGTGGTATCAGAGCGTACGTTATAAACCCCAGAGATGAGGTGACGTTAAAACAATAAATTCAATAAGATAATAAGAACTCTTGCCAAGTTCATAGTCGGACTACTTAATGTAGTGATGACATATAAAACCCTTATGGGAACTCGTAAGTATAATGATAGTAACTTAGCTCGATATCGTATCGACGAGTAAGGCGACAGACCTTGAGGCATACGAGCGACAACGCGATGATGCTTTATATGCTGAAGATCAGCGAGTAATTCGATGGAGTACCCTACTGGAGACCCGGAAGAGGTTCCAGCAGATAAGGAAAATCCTGTTAGGATAAGGAGCTTACCCTTGGGTAATGAGGGTCGCAGCCAGAATGACTGTGATGATTAAGATATGGTGCTCAGAAAAGTGAGTATAAAGAACCGAGATATTATTAAGAGATCTGAAGATGCATGTTGAATTCATAGCCGGACTACCAGATGTGGTACCAGCAAGAAAGAAGGATTGGAAGAATTACTTGAGATCTTATACGGAAATAGATGAGAATCCTTAGAGATTTTCATCTTAACAAAGAAAGAGCTAGAGGGATGTATGATTATCAAAGACAGCGATATAGGACGAGGAGCAGAGTCCCTAGGAATAGTTGAGAAGAGGCAGTAAGTGCCATATCATTTGATAAATGAATAAGTATGAATATGGTCAGTAATAATTCGCCATGAGAAGGCAGATGTCATAGGTTGTAATTTATGGAACCAAATTGAGGTTGATGAAATTGTTTTATTCAGGAAAATGTCCATTTTATGAATGAATCAGTTAGAAAGTGAAAACATTGGGAAGTGACAGCATGATTGGATAAAGTTATATAAGGAAGTAGTAAGCGAGACAATGATCTCAGAACCTACCGGAAGATAAGACCAGTGAGTCAAGATGAACTCGTAATGAGACTACTGCCAGAGACTGAGTATAGAGTTAATTCAACTCAGTTAAATGATGAACCAGAAACGTTAGATGCATGTGATTCAGAGGAATATTAAATTCCTTCTTCTCTTGGAATGGATTATAGTAGTACCTTAAGTTTATTCCGATGCGGAATTATAATAGATCAAGTAATACGATCAGCAGTTAAAGAGAAAAATGTGAGAAAATCTTCCTGGAGCTAAAAGGTGAAATTGGTAATGACCAAGAGCTGGCATTGCTTAATGGAAAAAGGAGACTTTGTGCTTCCAACGACGCTTCGCATAAAGGGTTAGGTAGACCGACATTTGGTAGTATTGAATATCAGGACGTTGTGGCAGGTTTCAGTTTGAAACTATTGATTCCCTTCTAAGGGATGGGTATAATTGATTCCTCTCTAGTAGGTAAACTTCCAATCCGATGATGATTATTTCGTTAACTATGACTGCTTATGATTCCACCTGCTTGGAGGTTCATAGAACTATTCTTCAGGTTTCGAAACTGGTCTCCTTAATGTTACCAGTAGGTGGGTAGATTGATCAAAATTTCCCTGAGTCTGGAAAGGAATTCGGTGAATTTTGGCAAACCTTGTCTTTCTGATTATCAGAGAATGTCATGGAAGAGAGTAAAAATTGGAGCAAACCCTGTGATTTGGGTAAGGATGCTGTAAAATGGGTTAGTAAACGGACCCTGAGCATTACAATCGACGGTAGTGATAAAATGATGAAGTGAGATTGGACGAAAATAGGAAATGTAAGTAAGAAACTAGCCGGACTGAGAAATTCCAGGATTGACTTAAATGAAAAGGCTGTTGTGCCAGGAATGGTAAGCTTGTGTGGCACGCAGGATTGATAAGAATAGTTGAAAAGATAAAAGTGGAGGAAAGGTGACCGGAGACGGTGCCGAGTAGTCGATTAAGACTTATAAGGAGTAAAGTTTTGGAAAAGTAGAAAGGTATCAAAGAAGAAGGTGCTATGCCGGCAATTGCTAGAAAAGTAATGCTATTAGCCAACCCCTAAAATCATATATTTTTATGTGTGGCCAGTTGAGGCCAAGTCACAACGGACTATAAAGTGACTAGACCAGCAATGAAAAGACAAAGCAGGGTTGCTTCTAAGAAAGCACCGACTGCAAGGGCTTCTGGTATAAAGGAAACATTAATGAGATCGTAGGAATCTTCTGCTGAACAACCCATGTTTTGATTGGGAATTCACTAGACCTTTTTGGGATGGGGTCACCCGTACTGAAGTGATTCATGTATATATGATTATCCAAGACTACGAGTAAAAATAGAAGTATAATGACTTGAGACGTTTGATGTTGAGGTATTATAAATACCCTGAATATATTATGACTAAGGAAAATAAACAACGAAGGTTTGTGAAGAGAGTATGGAAATGGTTAGAGATGGATCAGTATGCTGTAGAAATTTTGTCTAAGGCAAGTACATTTGAGAAGAACGATAAGTACTAAGAGATTCACGTTGAACTCGACCAATATCTTTCAAAACATCCTTGCCACCATTACCAAGTTCTGTAAGAGAGCAGATAGGCATACGTTGCCTTTTTGGAAGGCCAAATAGACTGACAACTATCTGAAAGAAGAGGGTGGCATTAAACCACCGATCGATTATCAAATGAGAATGATTGAAAAGAGACCTTTATTAAGGATACATGATCTGATTGCCAATTATAAGATGCAAGAATCCCTTGGTAGTTGAATTAAGGATAGGATATCCATAAATTAAGACAAACCCTGGGGAATGCACAAGGGGTGGCATTAACCCTAATAACGACATTATGACTTCAGATGATATGAGCTGGACTTGCTAAGGCAACAATGACCGGTAAGGATTATTAAAAAAAGTTCTGGAAAGAACATAGATAGAATTATTAGAGTATTGATCAATGACATTTTGATATACCCGGTACCCAGAAAATACCGGAGGAATGATAAGGATGGCCTACGAAACCTTACAAGGAAAAAGGGTAATATTCCGAACTTCAAAAATGGAAGTTTGGTAAGAAATGTATGACATCGTAACAATAATGCCAGATGAGGCATGTATGAAACCCTGAGGAAGTATGGGTTGAACCTATAAAGGTTGAGATTATCCTAAGATAAAGAAAGAACTAAGAAAAGAAGTATCCTAAGTAGGATTGGGAATAAACGTGATAAAGTTCCCACGGGTAGGTGGAAGCAATGACTTATGGAAATGACTGATAGTTATATTTTCTCCTTCAGCAGAGCTTAAGGGAGAATGCTTTAACCCAACAGTGATGGGAATGAGGTAGAAAAACTTGAGCTGGAATGTACCCAGAAAACATGGGTTACAAGAAATCATTATCATCAAGAAAGGTCAATGAGGTGGCCGACAATCTAAGTATAAAGGAATAATTACAAATGTTCATACCGAAGAAACAGGATGATATTTGGAAGGACCTTGAAGGTCATATCGGAATGGAGGAATTTACATTCCTTCTGATGACTGTGCAAGAATTAACAGTAATAATAGTTTAAGTAAAGATTCGATTCCTGATGGAGTCTTAAGCATATTACGTACCTTAGAAGGTCCCGTTTTGAGGCAAACCAGGACCATGGTACAAAATTGATGAAGTAAACCGTTAAGTTTCCAGTCTTTTATGGAAGATGCATAAGTGATAGTTTCATCAACCGGACCTAGCTGCGATGCTTAAAACTCTTCTGCAATTCTATCTGCTTCACGTTATATCTACATCAAGTTCAGGAAGTGTTCCTTATGGATAAGGAATAATGATTACTTTGTCTCCCTAAGGGATTTGAAACCCATAGGGTAGCTATTAACGCACTACGTAAACAACAAGCGATGGTGATTCTTCTAAGAATGGAGATGACAACGTAAAGATAAAGAAAGTGCTGCTATTGATAAGCTAAATGGCATGTTGGTGAATGACAAGCAAGTTTGTGTTAGTGTACTTCTGCACAAACAAGATAGAGAATATGAGGTTGATAATTCGTGATGCTAAACGTATTCCCGTAGAAAGAATTAATGAGACTTGGAGAGAAGGGCGGTTGAGCCCAAGACTTATTGGGCCACTTGAGAGTTTAAAGTGTTCGGACGGCGGTATTCGAGCCAGCCTTACCCCCAAAATTATAGCACGGTCATAACGAGTTTTCATGTGGCCAGGCTACGCCAGTAAAATGCAGATGTTCAACAGATGATAGGAGTACGAGCATGTAGATATACGACCTGGTCTGACTTACGAAAGACAAACTGTGGAAAACCACGGATAGAAAAGAACAAGTAATGAGAAACAAGGTTGGCAGAAGTAGATTATATGAATCTAAGTTAAAGGAATCGGGCCAGATTCATTTCGAAAAGTTTAAATTGAAATAACGTGATGATTATAGAATAAATGAGACGGAATACCGATAAGGAGGTACCAAGTGCAAAAAGGTGTCTCAATAAAGAGGTGAAGGTGAAAGTAAATAATAGAAATGAGTAAGAATCAGCTAATAAGAAGGATGTGATTGATAAAGAAAAGGGTGGGGAAGCAACTATGGAATGAGAAGCAAGGAATGTTATGAATGGGTTTTCTAATGAATTCTCAGGATGACAACCTGATAGTGTCAATATTATAGTTATGAAAAAGCTAGTAACATGATATGGGATGTCAGTAATAATGATGTCAAGTGAGAAATCTAAGATTTAACCTGAAAGGTTGAAGGATTTCCCGAATGTGAGTATCGCTAAGATTGAACAAGAGTATTTGTCCATAGAATAATGGACAAAGCAGCAAGATATGTTGACACGTGAGATTGCGATCAAATAGTATTGGATATAATTATGATTAATTTCTTCTTTGATAAACCTCTATAGTTCAGAGGTAAATTCTGAGTATGATATTCTACAATCATGAAAGCTTTCTATAATCCTTTAGAACTCTTTTCTCTTCTTCTCTCTTATTCATCTTCTTTATGAATTGAGAAGAACAACCCTTTTAGGAGGGGAGGTACTGCTACGTGACTATCTGTCTATGTGATAGAAGTCTAAGTGGAATGCCATGACTTGTTTAATTGCTTGTCAAGTACTAAAGGCTGGCCCCCCTTCTGTACTAACTATGCAATATAACAAATGTTCAATTGATCATAGTGATCTCTCAATAAATCTTTCCACTTCTCTATATTGATCGAGATTGCGAAGATTAAAGCGACCAGGAAATGCACAGTACGAGCGAGGTTACCTCCGAATCGTAGGGTGATAGTGATACCAATGTTCCTGCAGGTATCAATAAGGATAAGACTGAGTAAGAGTATAACCCGGATAGTGAGTTGTACGAAAAGTAGCAACGTTGATGGAAAAAGGATAAAGTATGAATTGTAGCACTAGAAGACGTGCTGAGGAAGGGTAGAACGAGTAAGAATTGACCGGGAAGCTAAAGAGTGAACGGCAGGCAAACGACTCTTTGCTTCCTACCTGATTCCGGGACGGAATCCTTTTAAGGAGGGGAGACTGTAAGAACCCTAAATTTTGGATATAATTAAAACTTTTTATTAAGTAACGATAAAATGAGGAACAATGATTCCGACAACAAGGTCACCAGCTCTAATGAATGGTGGTTTCAAAGAACAATGATTGTAATGAATGGATATTGCTTTGGACAATGATCCTGATGCATTGGTATATTGTCAAAATAGAGTAATTCGATGGTTGAGGACCTAGATAAGAATAATCTACCATCCAGCAAGGAGCTAATGGATCCTTGAAGGGAAATGAGTACGTGCATAGTATTTCCCATACGTGCATAGTATTTCCCGTACGTGCATAGTGTTTCCTGTACGTGCATAGTAATTTGGTGGATCAATAGTGATTTTGTAAGTTGGAAAACTTTTCACTCCACCCTATGTACGGGACGTGATATGGATGTTTCGAAGTCATATTAGTAATACGCGGAGGAAATAAGTGAATGCAGAGACGATCGGAATTCAGAAATTCCAAAATTCTTTTCGGTATAATATTTGACCGGACAGTGGATTAAATATTATTATAATCCAAGAATTGAGATATTAACTTTGAGGATTTGATATTTTGGGATGTTATTATATTTGATTTAAGAATGAAGGTAGGAAACCACTGAGGAGTGGTTATGGCTACAATGTAATAATTGATATTTGGAAAGAATGAATGGAATTCGACTTTATTATTTCTATGTCTTGAAGAATGCTAAAGGGTAACAACATAGGCAAGAATAATCTATCTTCTAAGGGAATAAGATATGGCAATTTCAAGCAGGAGAATATTCTCATGTCATCCAGATCGGTAACGATTAATCCAGTAGTTCCGTAAAAAGGATAAGGAACGATCGAAAGAGAATACGGACAATTGTACCACCCTAAGCGAACAAGTAAAGAATACAGAATGAATAGTGTTTTGGTGGGAGTATATAATAATATGAGACGACACTATATAGAAGCATTCGGAACGGATTTCCGAGTTCGTATTAGTGATCCAGGGGGAAAATAAGTGTATGTAAAAGTTGTCGGATTCTGAAAAACCGCACTTTTATTTTCTCCGAGAGTTCCCTGGACACTGATAGCCTTAAGTATTTAACGAATGGATTTAAGGAATATAAATTGAAAAGTTAGAATGAAAGATGGAGAATGAAAGTATTTATATTAAAAAGGATTCCCGGTAAACCCTAATTAGAACTCCGTGAAATATTCCTACGAACAATCGATCGAAACGAGCAATAACCGGACAAGGAATCAAGCAGGGAAGCAAGATGCATGCATGTGCAAGAGGATAAGACCAAGTGACCAAGCTAGTTACAATGCTAACTAGTAACATTAGAGATCAAACTACTTAGTAAGCCTTAATACCTCATCAAGACCACAAGATCTTAACACATGGCTCAAGTGATGCATGCAATGACATAGCCACTTTATTAAAGCCACTTTATACAAGATATTTTCTAAACCAAGCAATAATTCACACAAAATAGATGAGAGCAAAGTGAAGCAAGCCAAACAACTCCATTCTCCCATTTTTTTCTTCCATTCGGCTTTAAGGAAATTCAAAAACAAAAGTCCACCTTCCACTCCTTGTTTGATCTTGTAATTTTTAAGGTGAGTTCTATATTTCAAGAAACTAATCTCCTAGAAATTTCAAGTCCAAAATCCTTTGTTTCCATTTTCAAATAAATCATTTACAAGGAGGGTGAATAGTGTTCTTCAAGAACTAATGTTGGTTTTCTTTGATTTTTATGGTTGATTTAGCTAGCTTAAGGCCACCCAAGGATCATACAAAGCTTAGTGAGGCTAGAACACACTCCAAGGAAGGTATAAAGCTCTTGAAACCCTAACCCTTGTTTGAGATTTAAGCATGTTTATGATAGTTATAACTTAGTTATGGTTATGTTAAGATTATAAGCATGATTATGTATGGATTTTGGATTAATGATGTAAATAGCTAGATGAATGGAAAGGCATTGCTTGGCCTCAGTTCATGTATATAAGTCATGTATATGTTGTTTGGGTTGGATACTATGTTTATGGGAAGATTCGAAATTGGTAGATATTCGATTTACAGCCGTTATAATGCCTGATTTTGCAATACCATGTTTTGTATGCCATTTTCCATGTCGAACCACTTCTGTCCAGAGACCTTATCTGCCATGATAGGATAGGTAATGTTCTAAGCTTCGTTTTGATATAAAGATCACGTGAAACGGACTTACGGTTTAGGATTTATGACCAAATTACTAAAAGTAGTTCGAATCCGTAAACGAAAGTTCGTAACTGTAATTGAACCCTCGTAAACTATGTAACGTCATGGCGAATCTTGGTAAATAAATACTAGAGGTAAAAAGGAAGGCGTGAAAGAAAACCGTAAGTCAAAAGGATCATTTTTCGATTTATTAAAAATGTTCGAGTCGAGGTTAAACGCGAACGAACCCCTAAAAACCCGCTTGGTTATAACCTTGGTAAAACGCTTAGAAAACGAACGATAAAACTCGGAGTATAGTATTGGTTCGTAACGATCGACTTTAGAACTCATATGACTTAAGTATGTCCCAAGTATAAGTACAATGACATGTCGTATTAACGAAAGAATGTCGGGTCGGATCAGTGATAAAAGTGATCCACTAAAAAGGGTATAACGAGATAACTCGAGAACGTGTTTCGAATTAAGTATAACTTAACTTTTAATATGTTAAGTGATTAATCCCGAATGCCTTGGCTATTTATAGATCACCAAGCTGAACCGGGACCCGCTACCACTACCCCTTACCGTACTCGACTACCAGGCAAGTTTCAATTCCCTTCTTTTAGGCTGTTGTTGTGATATATATATATATATATATATATATATATATATATATATATATATATATATATATATATATATATATATATATATATATATGATTGCTGATATACATATGCCATTGCATGCATGCCTACTTTCAAGTTGAATTGATATACTTGTTCCCTAAATGTTATTGTTGGCTTATAAGCTAGATAGTTATATATCAGTTATAAGCCAGTTATTGTAAGACCCTCATAGAAGGGCGTATACATCTTATTAATCAAAAATAGACCGGGAGTCAATATTCCTTGATATATCGAGATTACCTCGGAGGAAAATATTTAAGTAAATATTTTCTATTATTTGGGCGACGAATATTATTTGAATATTCGTTCGAGACTAATTATTTTAACGATCCTTACTTCAAATAATTATTTGAACTTAACTATTCAACGAATAATATTTCTCAATATTCGTTCAGAGTCGAATTGATTATCGATTATTATTTCGAATATTCTTCTAAAGATGAGACTACTAAATGAATATTATTTGGATATTCTTTTAGAATATTATTTTATTAAATAAATATTACTTTTAAATATTCATTTAAGATATTGAATACTTGATGAATATTATTTTAATATTCATCTGAAGCTTGATTTAATTATCGAATATTATCTCGAATATTCCTTAAGGCTTGGATTACTAAATGAATATTACTTGATATTCATTTAGGATATTATTCATTAAATAAATAATACTTTTGAATATTTATTTAAATTCCTAATTAATTATGAATATTACCTTAAATATTCTTTTCAGGTCTTATTAATTAATGAATATTGTTTTGAGTATTCATTTAAATATTTATTTATTCAATAAATATTCTCCTGATATTTCTTCAGGGATTATTTTGAGAAATACTCTGATTAAAGATATTCTTTCATATTCCCAAATATTCTTTAAATATTTTAACTCAATAAATATTCTCTGAATATTTATTCCATACTTATAATAATCTCGATAAGGTTTATCTTCTTCGATTATTACAGAAAATATCTCGGAGTCATATTATTATTAATCTTATATCAAGAAAGGTTCTCAGACATCATTCTTCTTTGAGTCTATCTCCTTAATAATAAGGGAACCTTACTTGGAAAATGTTATTTATCTTGTCGACTTCCCGGTCATAAAGTATTCCCTTCACCCGCAACTCGGGTGCTGTTGACTTATTAAGTCGTTGCTTACCTTCTCATCTTTCGAGGGGTAAGATTACTGGAACAAGTTGATATCCGTTACCAAGTAATAGCTTGGGAGTTATTGGTAAATTTTCCTTTCCAACTAGATACGACTACTTTGTGGAGTCTTATCAACAAGTATTATACTTGGGGAAAGGGGGACGAACGTTACATTCAGAATCATGAATTCTATTTGAACTAGGAGTCGTGTAAGAGGCCGAGTAGCGCCGGTCCATCCCCTTTGGCCCAACCGTTGGCCGGGGAGAGCTAGTAAGGCGGTATACAAGTAAAGCCGTCAGTTCTTCCTTCTACCGGTAGTAAATCTAAATTGAGCTGTACGATCTCGACTGATCATCAAGATTGGAACAGCGGGCGCGGTGAATACTCCATCATTGGTTCATCATCCAAATTTATTTATTTCCTGCAACATGATTACTGTTGGCAGAGTTGGAAAAGGGTCATAACTGGAATTGCAACCTTTTCTTGCAAACTCCTCTTCTTAATAACAATAAGAATATCTCGCTTACTTCGATGTAGCAGATATTTCTACAAACAAATACTTTAAGTTACCTTGTAACTTCATCGTTCATATTATACTGGCATCATTTCCGTAAATGCATGGCATATGGTTTGAAAGATACTTTTGAACTGTTATACATTATCGTTCAGTTATATATTATTGTTGGTGGGCTATTGCTCACCCTTGCTTTATTATTATATCACAACAACAGCTAGACCAGATGACTCGCACAAGGCGCATTCGACGCGGGCGAGGACGATGAGACTACCAGAGCTGAAGAAGAAGCTATTGGTAGGGTATATTTATTCTTTCAGTACCAAGAATATGGTCTAGTATGACTTATGTAAATGGATGGCAAAGAGTATGTATTTATATTGAAATTCTTTTGGATTGTAAGAACTCATAATGTGATTAATAAAAATTTGATTGTTACTCTGATTTCATCTCTGGGACTATAACGGGTGTGTTTTATATTGTTGGGTTGGGTTATAGAGACGTAATTTATTTTATGTTAAGGAAAGTTCAATTGTTGTGGATAGAATTGGAAACCGTAACCACCGGATCCCGGACCCCGGATCTGGGGGTGTTACAGGAGAAACTCGGGGCTCAAGCTCTATATCAGTTTTCCCGCCTTCCTTCCTAGACATAGTGTTTTCACTTAACTTGTGATTATAACTGACTTATTGATTCTTTGTTCCAGGCGAATGCCCAGTTTCAGGCTAGCACTCGGCTAGGCCGTGCATACCGAGATGAGAATGTGGCTTTGAAGAAGGAGAAAGCAACTCTTGATGAGAAATATCAAGACTTGGAGTCCAGGGCCATCCAGGCTCAAGCTGATGCTCATTCTATCCAGAGACAGTATGACTCCCTGTATAACAAGAGGGCAATAGACTGCAAGCAAGTGGTGAAAGCTTACCAGGAGTCTGAGGATTTCTTTGAGCTTATAGATAAGCATGACGATGAAGTACGCCCGGGTATCATGTCTGTTGGCTGGGATCGAGCCATCAATGCTGTGAGTAAGAGGCATCCTGCTGTGGTTTTCCCGAGGGACTTTCCAAGTCCGTATTGTCAAGTTGCTTCGGGCGCCGAGGCCATGCCGGTAGCTCAGGCTTCGGGCTCCGGCTCTAGGGGAAGTCATCGTCGTTCTGGTTCCGGTTCGAGGGGTGTCCGAGCAGCTGTGGATGGCTCAGTTTCCTCGGATCCTCGAGGGAAAAGGCCTATGACCGTGCAGAAGAGGAGAGTAGTTCGTTCAACAGTCCCCTCGAACAAGGTAGTTGAAGATAGCTCATCTTCCGAAGAGGAAGAGGTTGAGGCAATGGAAGTGACAGCTCCACCAGTCGCGGTAGCCGAACCGGGTGAGGGCCATGATGAGGACAGCTCTGAGGAAGAGAGTGATGAGGAGAGTAGCGAGGAAGAGACTGATGAGGAGGAGAATGACGAGGAGGAGAATGGCGAGGAGGATTCCTCGGATGAGTAGCTGGGATTGCTTCGGGCCTTGCATGGCCTAACTTAGCCGTATGTGGCTTTTATTTCTAGTATTTCAATCACGGTACTTCGTGATTAAACTTTTATTTGGTTTAAATGATGTAACCCTAACCGTTGGCCCTTCGGGGTCTTTATTTATGCACTTGTTTGTTTTATTCGTATGTTCATTTATTTTCGGTACCTGGTCTTCCTAGACTCACACTCAACAGGTGCTTGGTACATAAACAAAACATAGAATCATAGAATGGAAAACAAGTTTGCATTAATAACTCAAAAAGGGTTCAACCCTTACGCAACTCATTATTGTCCTACTCGGGGCATCAAAACCCTGGGATGGTTTCATCGAACCTTATTTCTACTTCTCCTACTAGATAAATAAAAAGCTACATCCTCGCAGAGGCAACTTAAACATAATAAATCTTGAGGTTCAAGGCATGCCAAGTACGGGGCACCTCAACCCCGTCCAAGGTCTCCAACTTGTATGATCCTCGTCCCAACGTCTTCCTGACTCGATACGGTCCTTCCCAATTTGGGGCTAGTTTTCCTTTCTGGCCAACTCCAGAAGCCTCGATCTTCCTCAGAACCAAATCACCTTGTTGAAAGAACCTCTCCTTAACCCTGTGGTTGTAATAGAAGGATGCTTTCTTTTGATGCTCCACATTTCTGGCGTTTGCCTCGTCCCTGAGTTCATCAATCAGATCTAGGGCGAGCTTCATACCTTCTTCATTTGTCTCAGGTTCAAATGCCTCCACTCGAGGTGATGCATGCATGATCTCCAGTGGCACAACTGCCTCAGCTCCATAAGCTAGCAAAAACGGGGTTGCTCCTGTGGTCACCTTGCAAGTAGTGCGATAAGCCCAGAGTATAGGTAGTAACTCGTCTACCCAGGTGCTCCTTGAGCGTTCAACCCTTTTCTTAAGTCCATCAAGGATGATCCGATTGGCCACCTCGGCTTGTCCATTTGCTTGCGGATGTGCTACCGAGGTAAAACGAAGCTCAATAGCATTCTCCTCACAGTACTTCTTGAATTCTTCATTATTGAACTGTGTCCCATTATCCGTCACAAGGATTCGCGGGATGCCATATCTGCAGATTATGTTCTCCCAAAAGAACTGGGAAACTTGCTTGGTGGTTATTTTGGATAAAGGCTTAGTTTGCCATAGTTTCACAACTCGCAAATACTTTACCATAGTTTCATCCTTGGCCTCAAATTCACCATTTACTTGAGAGACTACTAATCTTGAATCTCCACACACTTTGAGGTTCTTGACTCTCATGATTCTGGCCAAGCCTAAACCAGCTATCAAGGCCTCATACTCAGCTTCATTGTTGGTTGTCTGGAAATCCAACTTCAAAGCATATTCGACTGTGAACCCATCGGGGCTTTGCAATACTAAGTCTGCGCCACTAGATTTTGTTTTTGATGCTCCATCAAAATAGAGCACCCAGTATTCCTTCCGATCAGGTTCAAGTTCTCCATCTTTATCTTGCTTCTCAGGGGTTGTTACCATTTCCTGCCCCCCGACTTCTTGGTTGCTAATGGTGCATTCAACCACGAAGTCAGCCAATTCCTGAGCCTTAATGGCTGTTCGAGGCTTATAGGTGATGTCAAATTCTCCAAGTTCAATTGCCCACTTGATTAGCCTTCCACTAGCCTTCGGGCTATGCAAAATGTTTCTCAACTGTTGGTCCGTCAGGACCTCAATCTTATGTGCCTGGAAGTACGGGCGTAACTTCCTCGAGGCTGTTATCAATGCCAAAGCGAACTTCTCAATGGGAGAGTAATTCAGCTCCGCCCCGTGCAACACCTTGCTCACATAATAGATAGGTTTCTGGACCTTCTTCTCTTCTCGAATGAGAACGGCGCTCAACGCTTGCTCAGATACCGCCAGGTATATATAAAGAGTCTCTCCGGGACTAGGTTTGGCCAGCAACGGGGCTTCAACCATGTACTTCTTCAATTGTTCAAAGGCCTCTTGGCTCTCACGGGTCCACTCAAAATTTTTCACCTTCTTCAATGCTTGAAAGAAAGGCAAGCATTTGTCACCAGACTTGGAGATGAATCTTCCTAAAGCCGCTACTCGGCCTGTCAACTTCTGCACATCTCTTATAGAGCGTGGTGGCTCCATGTCTAAGATCGCCTTGATCTTGTCAGGATTGGCTTCTATGCCTCGCTTTGAAACCATAAGACCCAAGAATTTGCCTGATCCAACGCCAAAGGCACACTTGGCTGGATTCAACATCATTTTATGGTGCCTCAGCACTTCGAATGCCTCTCTGAGGTGCTTAATGTGGTCTGCCTTGAATAGGCTCTTGACTAGCATGTCATCAACATAGACCTCCATGGTTTTTCCAATCAGATGGGCGAATATCTTATTCACCAGTCGTTGGTAAGTAGCTCCTGCATTTTTTAGACCGAAAGCCATAACAAGATAGCAGAAAACACCGAAGTCAGTTATGAAAGATACCTTAGGGACGTCATCCCTGTGCATCTTAATCTGATTGTAGCCGCTGAAACCATCCATGAAGCTAAGCATCTCATGTCCAGCTGTGGCATCTATTAACATGTCTATCCTTGGTAAAGGGAAACAATCCTTAGGGCATGCGTCATTCAAGTCGGTGAAGTCTATACACATCCTCCACTTACCGTTGGCTTTCTTGACCATCACCGGGTTAGCCAACCATTCTGGGAACTGAATCTCTTCGATAAACCCAGCTTCTAAGAGCTTGTCCACTTCCTGCTTTATGGCCTCTTGCCTTTCAGGTGCAAAGTTCCTCTTCTTTTGCTGTATTATCTTCCGATTGGGATCAACATTCAACCTGTGAGTTATGAGTTGGGGATCAATCCCTGGCATATCAGCCGCTGTCCAAGCAAACACATCGCCATTCTCTTGCAAGAATGCTATCAACTTGCCCTTCAGGGGTTCCTTCAAAGAGGCTCCAATGTAAGTCACCTTCTCAGGGTCACCTAGCTCCAGAGGAATAGGTATTAAGTCCTCTGCTGGCTTTCCTCGGTGTTCGTCATCGCCACGGACATCCATGTCTTCGATCGGAAGTACCTGCCCCCCGATTCCATCAACCCTTAGTGCGGATACGTAACAACTTCTCGCCATCTTCTGATCACCCTTTTGTTCTCCAACACCATTCTGGGTTGGAAACTTAATCTTCATATGATATGTGGAGGCCACAGCCTTGAAAGCATGAAGTCCAGTCCTTCCTAGGATTGCATTATAAGTTGAGGATGCCTTGATCACAAGGAAATTCAGCATCTGAGTAGCTTCCTTAGGTTCCTGTCCAATGGTCATGGGCAACTGAATAGTACCTTCGACCTTGGATTCAACTCCATTAAATCCGTAGATTGGCATGTTGGTGGGGGTCAACTGAGAATCGGTGTATCCCATTTTCACAAACGCATCGTGAAACAAGATATCAACAGAAGCTCCATTGTCTATCAAGACTCGTTTCACCTCCGAGTTTCCAATTACAGGAGTTATGACCAGCGGGTCGTCATGGGGGAATTTCACCCCCTCAAGGTCTGAATCATCAAAACCAATCACTATCTCAGTCTTGGCACGCTTCGGGGCTTCTCCTACTATGTGCATCACTTCTCTAGCATAGGCCTTTCGGGAGTTCCGGGTAGTGCCGGCTGCTGTCGGTCCTCCCCAAATCATATTGATTACTGGCCCTCGGGGCTGTGTATTACGATCACGATCACGATTGCCGTCTCTTTTGTCATTGTCTCTCCTGTCATAGTCCCTTCTTTGGGTACCGTGATCATCATTCTTCGTGAACCTGCCTAGCTTTCCTTTCCGGATCAAAAACTCAATCTCATCTTTCAGCTGTCTACAATCATCTGTATCATGACCCACATCACGGTGGTACCTACAGTATTGATCTTTGTTCCTTTTCGCGGGATCACCCCTAAGTGGCTTCGGCCATCGGAAGTCTTTATCCTTCTCAATATCTAGCAAGATCTGACTCCTAGGAGCGTTCAACCTTGCATAATCAGAGAACCTCGGTCCCAAACCTTTCTTCGGTGGTGACTCGGAATCCTTGCTAGTCCGGGGATACTTGTCCCTAGCATCGTACTCTTGCTCTTGCTTTCGTTTCTTCGAATCATTAGAACCCTTGCCATTGCCTCCTGTGGCTTCCTTCTTCATGCTGTTCTCAGCCTTGATATATTTGTCGGCTCTCCGTTGAAGCTCGGCCATATTTTCAGGAGGATGTTTTGCCAAAGACCTTTTGAAGAAGAGGTCAGTGGTTCCATGTTCCAGGGCTACCATGGCCACCTTATTTTCCAGATCAGTGATATTCAGCGTCTCCTTGGTGAACCGCTTGAGGTAATCTCTCAGATTCTCATTCTTCCCCTGCACCACATACATAAGGGATGCAGAACTTTTTTCATGAACTCTCCCACTAATGAACTGGCTGACAAAGGCTGCACTCAGTTCTTTGAATGAGCCGATTGAGTTTGCAGGTAAGCGGCTATACCATCTTTGAGCCATGCCAGACAAGGTTTGAGGGAACGCCCTACACTTTAAGGCGTCGCTCGTAGGCTGCAACAGCAGTGCATTCGAGAATGTCCTGACATGGTTTGCGGGATCGCCCGTTCCATCATAGGCCTTGATCGTCGGCATCTTTAACTTCTTTGAGATGCGAGCATTCATCACCTCCTCCGTAAACGGGGGTGTGGGATCATCAGGATCCCCAAGTGGCATCAGATCCTTAGGGTTGCTTCTGGGGGTCTCCACCCTTGTTGATTTTTCAGTTGGGGCCTCGGCCCTCCTTTGCCTTCTTGAAGGCCTCTCCAAATTTATAATTGGAATCCTCTCGGCAGTTGGAGGAGGCTGAGTTTGATTTAATCTATCTTGTTCTCTTGCAATATCGTCCTTCAATTTTAAGATCTCTGCCTCATAAGCCTTGATTTTCTCAGCAGTTGTCATGGGGAGTCCATCATGGATTCTTCGTGTCCCTCTTTGAGGTTCTTTGCTGGCACGTCGCCTCCTCGGGGCTTCATCTCGATCATCATCCTCAGATGACGAATCATCAGTATAGGGGCCAGAGTAGTCATCATACTCTCGATCCCGGATCTGTAAGGCATGACCGCTTGGTCCAGGTTCCCTTCGTCGAGGGGGATAATTAGGCAACCCATACATAGGGTTGGTATTCAAAGGGAGATCCGTAGTATGGATCTGTACCCCCGTACGATCAACGTTACCAAGAGGAGAAACCACCATCTGGAAAGGGTTGGTTTCTTGGCTTTGATGGACAATCACAGAGTGGGTCCCCTCTACTTGGGGAGTCGTCCCTGGGGGCTAAGTGGGCAGAGGTTGAATGACCGCCCCTGTTGATGGGAGTATTTGTCCTTCTTCAGTGACGATAAGCGGATCAGAAGTGGCTGGTGGAGCAGAGTTAAGAGGCACGGCCTCAATTGATGTTGTTCTCCGTGTTTGAACCATGGTTGATGTTGTGTTCCCACAGACGGCGCCAAATGTTGTGGATCTAAAACTCGATTACGATTTGTTATTATTGCTAGGGTGGTTGAGCGTCGCGCTTTAATGGCTGTTTCTGCGTTCGAGACTGTAATCGGTCCTCACAGAGTGCCTACGTATCTCGTATTGAGAATCAAGCCAACGTAGTTCTGAGAATGAGGGGTCAGGCCCTTTATATAGGCTGAGAAGCCTTAGAATTATGGTAGGATTTGGAGACTTGGTGGGCAAGTCTTTGAGGAAGGTTCTAGATCTATTCCTTATAGGAATCAGTTTCCATATTGAATTGTGCATCTTGGAGGATAAGTCAGGCAAGAGTAATATCCTTGTTTGACTCTTATTTGCTGAGCTGTTTATTACCCTTAATATTAATTACGAAATTAATATTATAATTAGGGTTTTGGGCCCAGCTGGTGGGCCCCATGTTTGGACCATTCTTGGCCTAATTAATGCCACATTAAATGTGTTTTTAGGGCTTATCTTCAGCCCATATCAGACTTATAGCAGTTTTTTAACTTAAAGTCGAGCTTTAAGCTATTTACCCAAACAAGTCGAAAACAACTTAAAGCAACATTTTGCTTTAAGCTTCAGTTGCCAAACAGGCTGATAATCTCAGGAAAGATCCCTGAAGACAACCTCAAGCCCATTTTTCTCTATTTATATAATAAAATTTTTACTAAAGTGTGTGTAATGCAGACATAATGTTTGTTGCCATTAAGTTGTGAATTTCATTTCATAGTTACATCGTAGGTTTGTATATAACAAATATTTAACTAATTAAGCTTTTTTTAAGCCCTCACAATAAAAGGAAGGTTAATTTGGTGTGTGTGATTGGATAATTTGAATGATAAAGAATTTATGTTTTGTTATCCTAAATTATTTTTTGATTTCGTATTATAAAAATGCATATAGTCATTTAGTGTTTTGAGTTAATAATTAGAATTTGTATTAAAAGTTTAGATATGAAACTAATAAATAATTTTAATTTTTATTAAAAATAGTGATAGTGAGAGAATAAAAAATTTAGTACGGGACACAATGTATAGAAAAATTATAAAAATTTGATGTTATTAAAGGAACATGACATCATATAGATTTAAAAATATTGGAGAATATCAATGAAAAAAAATCAATTACACAATGATATTTGGAATTGTTAAGAATATTTCATGGCTTTATAATATTTGATTAACATTTGTTTGATAGAGTCATATTATTTTGCTTCACAAAATATTATTAAATATATAAAATTGTATAATAATATTATTTAAAAATCAAAACTGTTAGAATAATACTAAATGTAAAAACCAATACCAATTATACAATAATAACATTAGAAATATTCCTAAATTAAATGACAGTTACATACTTGGTAGAGATGTTCAAAATGCCTGAATCCCGAAATCCGGTCCAGTACGATCTGATCTGTAAAAGAGCTCGAAAAGCCCGGTTTGAAAAAATCTCAGCCCGATTAGGTCCGGCCTGTGGGCTTAAGATAGGCCTCCTATTTTTCAACAAACCCGGCCTGGCCCAAAAAGCCCGGGCTTTTGAAAAGCTGGGACAAAAGCCTGTTTCGGCCCGAATAAAAACCCGGGCTTTTAAAGAAATCCGGATAAAACTCCGATTTTTTATAGATAAAAATCTAAAAATTTTTAATACTTCTAATAAATTTCAAGAATATTAAACTTAGTAATAGAGGGGATGTGAAGGATCACGAGGTTAGGAAGAATCAACAATATGTAGGACAAACACTTCTTTCAAGAAGACTTATAGAGTGTAGATGATGCTTCTCGAAATGGTCATATACGAGGAGATTTATACGGCTTACGGTCGGTTTAAGTCATAACGCAAATTATAGTAAAAAGTTATTGAGTTGCATTGATACTTTATGATAAAACAAGTATTATGCTAGTAGTTTTTTAGTATTATGTTTCGTGGTGTCTTTTCTTATGTATTTTGCATTCTAGAAGTTCAGGGGTGTAAATCTTTAGAGGTTGTTTCTTTTGTAAGATTTTCTTTTTTGTATATTAATATATTAACTTTGCAAAAAAGACAAAAGTTACGTATATATAATTTTAAAAAACCCGAATAAAAGCCCGGTCCGACTCGGCTCGATTTTTGAAAAACCCCGACCTGACCCGATTCTTAAAAAGCCCAAATAAAGCCCGGCCTGAAAGAACTTTTATGCATCTATGGTACCAAGTAGAGGTGAGCAAAAAACCGAATTGAAATCGAAACCGAATCGAAATCGGCCAAAACCGAATCAAAAAAACCGAAACCGAACCGGCGGTTGCGGTTTTGATTTTTAAAAAATCGAGACTTTCAGTTCCGGTTATAGGTTAAAACCGAACCGACTAAAACCGAACCGAACCGATTATTAAAATAAATAAATATATATAATTTATAAAAAAAATTATAATTTAAATGTATTCTTATATAAAATTAATAAATATATTATATCTTGAATTATAATTAAGATTCAAAATGATGTTGGAGCTGGATATATGTAATAAAATTCTTTATCTTAAATTCTTAATTATGTATTGATATACATATTCTTCATAGCGGAAGAGGTTGAGGGTCCAAGTTTTAGTAACCTAAACATTAGTTTTTTTTCTCAAATAAAAAAGCAATAGCAGAAGAATCTCATAAGAACGTAAATACAATAAAAGTTTTTTAGCTCATATTAAATAAATATCTAAGTAGATTACAAACGTATAAGATTTTCGTTCGGTTTTATAACCAAAATTGAACCGTTAAAAATCGAACCGAGTTTTTTAAAACTAAAACTGAAACCGACGATTCAGTTGCTTTTTCAATTTTTAAAACATGTTCGATTCCGAAGATGTTCAGATTTCAGGACAAAACCGCCCCGAACCGAACCGCCCACTCCGCTCTAGTACCAAGCCTCGTGGTTTAGGCTTTGGCAATTGTTGTCTTGTCTAAGACGTTTCTACAACATCAAAAAAATCATAAAGTACTATTCTGTAAAAAAAAGTGCCCAATAAAATAATAATAAAATAAAAACCCCTTGAAAATCCTCAAAAACCCTAAACCCCCAATTGAAGAGAGAAGAAAATGGAGAAATCAAAGGAAGCTGAACCAGTTTGCTCGCAGGAAGCACTTGCGCTTCTCAATTGTGTAGCCGATCCTTCCTACGATCAGGACAAATGCCTCCTTCTCTTGAACTCTTTACGCTCTTGTGTTCTTCAAAAGGTATGTCTCTATATATATATATGTGTCCATACATACAAATACAATTGAGCCCCTACTTTTTTGTTCAGTCCAATTTTATTGTTAAGTTTGAATGATGATTGCTTAAAGTAAACCAAACTGAACATTACCTTACCTGTGAACGGAGACCATCGGTCTGGGGAGGGTAAAATGTACGTAAATGTGCTCTTAGCCCTTGGAATAGAGATTATTTTTTCTGTACTAACATACTGAAATTAATAAAACACGGGAACAAGTACAACATATAAAAGGCGGAGATACGATATATAAATCATAATTATAGAAATGTGGATTGTTGACATAGATATTGCCTTCTATTAATTACTCTTTCTCAGTGTTGTTTGTTTTTATTTATATCTTCTTTTTTCTTGTGCAGAAAGTGAAGAAGTTTTCGCTGGCTGAGCAGAGCAAAGGGGATTTCAGTGGCACTACTAAAGGGACATGATCGGGCTTCAAGTTTTGCTTGGTGAATTCTGTTATGATGTTACCTTTTGTTTGCTATCTTCTAGTAACGATTTACTGTTATTGAGAACTTGTTGGCGATCATTTATGAAAATGTATTTTACATGAAATTACTAGTCAATTGTAAAGTTAATTAGACTCATTCGGATGCGATGTTATCCCAGAAAATGACAGAATGTTTGACCATCTATTTATGTGTTTGCAATTCGTTAATGGTGTTGTTGCTCTAGAGAGCTTGATTTTCCTCCAATCTTGATTATGAATCTGACATCTGTTAAGTTCATTTTTCCCTGTGACCACTCTGAAAGCTGCATCACCCGGCAATTCTATCTAGATGTTCCACTTACAGTACTAGGTCTGACCTGCATCTAGTGGTATTTGATGTTATACTTGGGTAGCCACTTTAACTTTCATATTTTATCATTGTTAGCACTTCAACCATGACTGCTGTATCATGTATAATGCATGCTAAGGAATATATAGTGAAGACAACTGAATTTTAGTGAACATCAGCTCACTGGAAGCTGCATTCCATGCTTAGGTTTCTGAGATTGATGACCGGGGCTGCATTATACTTAGCCCTTGCAACAAATCACACATGATTCTAAGATAGGCAGTTAGGTCCCTTCAGGGTTGTGAACAACTTCACAATGTATATGTAACTATGTAAGAACGCGTAGAGTCATGAGGAATCCTCGCATTCAATGTTTAGAGTCATCACCCCAGATCTTCACTTGCAACAAAAAAGTATATGTTAATCGATTAAACCATGACTTTTGAAAGGCACATTCTGGCTTCTGCAGTCCTATTGAATTAAACGTCATTACATTGTTCAAATAGTTTGCTTCATTAAGTTGGTGGTTCTTTGACTTATCTGCGTCAACTAAGTGCTTTGTTTAGAATTGTTCAATTGATTCCTCCCTGTATCTCTGAGATATTTTGGCTTTCGAAAATTCAGTAGAATGCAGAATGAAATGCCATGCATTTGATGGAACATGTACTTGTAGGTTTTGTGCGACTAATGCTTCTGTTGTACATTCATATTGTGCAAACATTACAGTCCAACCCATTTCCCTTCCATTTTCGAGCTGATAAAGGTTGCAATCTGTTTGAAACCACAACTACAAGTACCTGTAATAGTCATGTTACCACACATAACAGCAACCAGTCCACCTATTCGCATTCTATATTGAGCTGATGATAAGTTATTGGAAGCACAGAGACATGCAAGACTAATGAGTATTACCATACACCATATTGTTATGGTGACCACAACAATAATACTCAGAGGAAGTAACATGTCTTAGATTAAAAACTGGCACTAGATCATAGTTAAGGCATGCAACCTGTTAGAAACAGGCTTTCTCCATACTAGCATACATGGCTACACAAAGAAAAAATTGGCTATCATATCAAGAAAAAGTATCGTAGCACAAAAAGGAGCAAACAGCAGCAGCATTTCACCTTTAAACATGGTGATTGATAAAGAAACCAAATCTGCATTCGCATATGCAAAACTACACTTGCCTTCACACAGGGGGAGTGTTTCATATATGTGAATAACTTTCACGAGTCTTTTGAGAGTGTTCATATGAGAACTTAGCCGTAGCAACAAATGACAATTGACACATAATGCAAAGTCAGGCACTTCGGGTCATTTAACAAGTTCACGAAGTTTATACATGAATCCATTTAAGTTTATATTTTGGCTTTTTAAAACTCAGTTGACATGCAGAACAAAATGCTGTGCGCACTTGATAAAACATGTAGTTGTTACAAGCGACCAATAATGTAACTGCAAGACTTTTCATTATCAGATGCCTGAGATTTTTATGTTACTTAACGGCCAGGGGGAGGATAAACCTCTGTAGAATGCAATCGAAAAGCAAAATGGGAATGAAATTGATCAAAGAAAAAATCAAAAATGCTACAAAAGCTTTCGTTAATTTGGTAATTTGTATAGATATTGGAGGCGCAGAGGTAAGATCTCCCATTGCAACGGGTAACTTTGCACTAAAACCAAATGAATAACGTACTTATGGAAGGTTAGTCGTGAAGGCGTACCCATAGTTATAATGAAAGCCGGAGGCTCGATTTTTATGAACTCAACAAAAGAAGAGAGAAACGAACAACATGACTCTTTGACTCTGTCATGTCAAAACCGACACTAGAAAATTTAATTGATTATACTGATTTAAGAATCACTAGTTTCTGTATACAGAATTGTTAAAATGTATCATGTTCTAATTCAAGTTGTGTTTGATATATTATGAGTCAAAAAACAAAAAAAATAAGTGTTTAGATGAGGTAGTCAACATTTGGTATCAGAGCCAGTGAGTGGTTTCGAACCCATGACTAATCACATTCATTGACTCTAATAACAATGTCGACTACCAACTCATCTAAACACTTTGAACAACTTTTTTCTTGATTTGGCATCATAAATACGCCATTTAAAGGTAATGCTTCATTACCCATAAGTCCATATCAACTGATCCTGTTTACCATTTCATAATCTCGTTATAGTTAAATGTATGTCTAAGTTTCTAACAGTCCACAGTTCCTAAGTAGTGGTCCATTTCACAAACAGATTAATGTTAAATTTTCCTAAGCAACGTGTCTTGTCCAGAATGTAAGTACAATATCGCTTTTAAATGGTTTCTTGATAGCGACATAATGATTAGCAATCCTATTTAGTTTGTAAATTTGAGGATGAGATTGTTGCTCTAGGCATCTCATTTTACTCCAGCTTTATTCTTCAAGGGTTGTGTAAATGTATTCAGAGAATATAAGACAACAGGTAAGAAAGAGCAAAGATCATTTACGTAGAGAGAACTATATAATTTACATTACAAGAGAGTGATATAAAATGAAAGCAATACAGTGTATTTATAAGCTACTGAAGCTACTGATCAAAGCATCGAATCTTGACAGCATGGGGGGAACATGGTGGAGCAGTTGTGGTGGAGCAGAATGGTGGAGCAGTTGTGGTGTAGCATGGGTATTGTAGTGGAGCAGTGGTGTAGAACGTGGTCATCACATTGAGGAGTGCTGGTGTAGAACATGAGGAACATGAGCATTACAGTAGTGGTGTGGTGGTGCTGTGGAACTATGCTATATTATTAATAGGTTGCAGTAAGGGAAAAATTCTCCCAGTGACAATTCAAAGAGTACAATCTGTGCGATAAAAACTTGACTTTTAGACCCGGCAAACTGATACAAACATTGTCACTTACTAGGTCTGACCTGCATCTGATCTCTGATGCTCAAGTACCATTATAATTTTTAACACTTGGACCATGACTGATGCATCATCTGTAATGCTTGCTAGCTAATCTCCTGTAAAACCAGGTGAATTATTGTGAACATAAGTGCACAGGATCTGCTAGGATTCATCGTGTGTTTACGTTTCTTGGTCCGTAGGTTTGTGCCACTGATGATTTCACTCATTGCCATACCATCCACAATTACGGGGAGGAGTATATGCATATGTAGGCAGTTAGGAACTTCAGGGTTGTAAACAACTTCTCAATGTATATGTAAGAACGCGTGGAATCATGAAGAATCCTCGCAGTCAATGTTTGAATCATCATCCCAGATCTTCACTTACAACGAAAAAGTATACATATGTTTACCGATTAAACCACGACTTTGAAAGGCACATTTTGTGGTCCTAGTGAATTAAACGTCATTACGTTGTTCAGATAGTTTGCTTCATTAAGTTGGTGGTTCTTTGACTTGCTTATCTGCGTCAACCAAGTGCTCTGTTTAGAATTGTCTTGCAGTGCAGTGTTGTTTGTTCGATTGATTCCTCCCTGTATCTCTGAGATATTTTGGCTTTCTAAAACTCAGTAGACATGCAGAATAAAATGCCATGCATTTAAATAGAACATGTACTTATTACAAATAACAGTTGATGTAATGCAAGGCCTTTCAGCATCAGATGCCTGAGATGTTAATGTTTCTCAACGGACTGGTAAAATTTGGTGGAATGCAATTGAAAAGTGAAATGTGAATAAACTAGAACAAAGCGGAAAAGGTACAAATCACATTCGTTATTTTGATAATTTCTAGAAGCTAAAGCAGGGTTAAAGATCTCATTGCAATAAGTGACTTGTAGGAAAAAAATGCAATTAATAACGTACTTATGGAAAATCAGCATTCATCTGTTAAGGCGTGTACCCGTAATTAACCCTAATAATTTTTCATTTTACTCACTAATTTATGTTTAATCATATGAACTGTAGCATATTTTCAAATTTTATGAAAGTAACAGCAGGTGTCGGGGTGAAATGGCTGCTAACATGCCTTGATACTTATTTTCATGTACTGAACTAGTCTATCAGTAAATTGTTCTTTCTACTTGCATCGGGAAAAGGCCATGATAGAGCTTTCAGGCTTGCTGGTGGCTTTCAGAGTTCATAGGAATCTACTGAAACTAAAAAAGGGACACAATCGAGCTACTAGTATTGCTTGGTGACTTCAGTTACGATGTTAAGTTTGTGCGTTATATTCTAGGGATTGTGTTTGACGGTTATTAATAACTTGCTGATAAGAATTTAAGAAAATGCATTTAACATGATGATGCAAATAGATTGTGAAGTTTACTGAAGTTACTGCTGACTCATTCTTATGTGAGTCCTTTTTCAAATGGTTTCCAGATAACGGTATAATGATTGGCAATACTATTGAGTTTTTGAATTTGATAATGGGATTGTTGCTCTAAGCATTTCATTTTGCTCCAGTTCATCGTATAAGAGTTCCATAAAGGGGAAAATTCTCCCACTGACCACTGAAAGCGCAATCTAAGTGACAATCGGATGTGAGTTTCATCTCTCATCGAAATGATCCCTAGACAGCGACATAATTATTGACAATCTACTTATTAGTTTTTGAATTGTACTAATGGTGTTGGTGCTTCAGAGAGCTCGATTTCCTCCCAGCTTGATTAGGAATCTGAAGTTGTCAGGAGACATTTCTCCCTGTGACCACTCTGAAATCTGAAAGTTGCGTCACCTGGCAATTTGTATAGGATTGCCACTTTTTTTAGGTCTGACTTGCATCTTATCTCCAACTTTCATATTTTCTCATTGATAACACTTCAACCATGACTGGTGTATCAAACATAATGCATGCTAGGGTATCTATATAGAAGATAGTAAATTTCAGTGATCATCAGCTCACTGGAGCTTCATTCCATGCTCTGTAGGTTTTGTGCGACTAGTGATTCTGTTGTATACTTTCATATTGTGCAAACATAACAGTCCAACTCATTTCCCTTCCATTTTCGAGCTGATAAAGGTTGCAATCTGTTTGAAACCACAAGTACCTGCAACACTCATGTTACTAGACATAACAGCACCCGGTCTACTTATTCGCATTCTATACTGAGCTGATGATAAGTGTGCTCTATTGGAATTTGGAACCACAAAGACATGCAAGACTAATGTTATCATACACCACAACGATAATACGCATAGGAACTAATAAGTCTTAGATAAAAAAAACTGGCGCTTGATCAATAGCTAAGGCATATGAACTATTAGAAACAGGTTTTCTTCATACTGCCATACATGGCTACACAACGAAAAAGTGGCTATCATATCAAGAAAGAGTATCATGGCACAAATAGGGGCAAAGCAGCAGCAGCAGCAGCATTTCACCTCTAAACATGGTGATTGATAAAGAAACCAAATCTGCATTTACATTCTGCAAAACAACACTTACATTCACACAGGGGGAGTGTTTCCTATATGTGAATAACTTTCACGAGTCTTTTGAGACACTGTGTTCATATATATGAGAACTTAGCCGTTGCAACAAATGACACATAATGCGAAGTTAGGCACTTCAGGGTCGTTTAACAACTTCACAAAGTTTATATAAGAATCCGTAGAGCTGTGAGCAATCCCGGGAAAGCAATTTTTAGAAATTTCATCCCAGACCTTCACTTTCTACAAAAAAGCATATGTGTATCAATTAAACTACAACTTTCGAGAGACACATTCGACAGTCCTAATAAATTTAACTTCATTACATTGTTCAGATAGTTTGCCTCATTAAGTCAGTCATAGGCTCTTTGACTTGATTATCTGTGTCAAGTAAGTGCTTTGATTTTAATCTTACAATGGAGCATTGATTGTTCGATAAATTCCTCGTTATCTATCTCTGAGATATTTTGGCTTTTAAAAAATCAGTAGACATGCAGAACGAAATGTTATGTGCACTTGATAAAACATGTACTTGTTGCAAAATAACCAATGTGATTGCAAGACAGGTAACATTTGGAAGGATAAACCTATGGTAGAATGCAATTGAAAAGCAAAAAGGCAATGAATTGGATCAAAGAAGAAAAGCTACAGAACACCTTTATTTTGGTAATTTCTCTAGATATATGAGCAGGGAAGATCACCCATTGCAACAGGTAGCTCTGCACAAAAACAAAATCAATAACGCAGTTATGGAAGATTAGTCGTGAAGGCGTACTCATATAATGAAAGCAGGATGCTCGTTTTCTATGAACTCATCTTAAACAAAAAAAAAAAAAAAAGAGAGGCACGAAGGACATGACTATCATGTCAAAAACGACACTAGAAAGTTTTGTTCGATATTATTTTGAGTCAAAAAATTAAAATTGAAGTGTTCAAATGAGATAATCAACATTGGTATCAGAGCCATCGAGTGGTTTCGAACCCATGATTCGTCGACTCTGATACCAAGTCGACTACCAACTCATCTAAACACTCGAACAACTTTTGGTTGATTTGGCATCATAATAAACCATTTAAAGGCAATGCTTCATTTATCCATAAGTCCATATCAATCGATCCTGTTTTCCATTTCATAATCTGCCTATAATTAGATGAAGATAACAGTACACAATTCCTAAGTAGCAGTCCATTTTACAAACATGTAAGTGTGAAACTTACCTAAAAAACATTTCGTCCAAAATGTGAGTATAATATCGCTTTTAAATGGTTTCTTGATAACGATATAAAGATTAGCAATACACCAATACTATTTAGTTTTTGAATTTGATAATGGAATTGTTGCTCCATGCATCTCACTTTACTCCAGCTTTATTCTTCAAGGGTTTTAATAAGGGGAAAGTTCTTACAGTGACCACTTTAAGAGCACAATCCGTGAGATAAAAACTTAACTTTTAGACTCGGCAATTTGATACAAACATTTCCACTTACTAGTTTCGACCTGCATCTGATCTTTAATCCTCGAGTAACCACCATAATAGCTAACACTGCGACCATGACTGACGCATCATTTGTAATGCAAGCTAGCCTATCTCCAGTGAATCCAGATGAATATTATTGTGAACATAAGCGCACAGGACCTGCTAGGATTCGTTTTGTGTTTACATTTCTTGGTCTGTAGGTTTGTGCCACTGATGATTTCACTCATCGCCATACCATCCACATTCACAATAAAGAGTGTGCTCAAAACAAAATAAAAATTAAAAAATGAAGAGTGTGCTCCCTTAATTATTTTTTAAAAAAGAGTGTGCTCTGTTTGAAACAACAATAACTACAAAATTAATCTTATTACACAAAACTGAGGTCTTGTCGTCTTGCAATGAAAAACCACAGCGGCACAGCCACAGCAATCTTTATATAGAAAAAGTGACAGCACGATTTCTTTTAGGTGATTTTAGTTAAATAGTAACTAGTTCTTTGCTAGGGATATAAAATGAACTTATAATTGGGTGTTGGCCCAGAGTCCCTAGAGTCTTGAGCAAAGGCAATGTTTAGAAATATCATCCCAGATCTTCGGAAAAGCCACGACTACTGAACTCTGAAAGACACTTCCATAGTAAATCAAACTTCATTACATTGTTCAGATAGTTTGCTTCATTAAGTCAATCAGATGGTTAGGCGCTTCTTTGGCTTGCTTAATTGTATTAACTAAGTGATTTGATTTGAATAATCTCACAATGGAGTTGTTTACTCGTCTGTTTGATAAATTTCTCACATTCAGGAGCGTTGCGATCTTGTGGACAACCAACTCATCTAAGCACTTGAACAACTTTTATTTGATTTCACAACATAATCTACCATTAGAGGCAATGTTTCATCGATCCAAAATTCCATATCAATCGTTCCTGTTTACTATTTCATAATATGGCTATAGTAAAATGTAGATTTAAATGTCCACAATTTCTAAATAGCAGCCCGCTTTACCAACAAATAAATGTGAGTATAATATGGCGTCTAAATGGTTTTTTGATAACAACACAATGAATTAATGATTGGCAATGCTGTTGAGTTTGTGAATTTGATAATGGGATTGTTGCTCACTTGCTCTAGGCATCTCATTTTACTCCAGCTTTATCATGAACTTGCATCCTTCAAGAGTTCCAGTAAGGGGTAAATTCTCCCAGGGACCGCTCAAAGAGCACCATCTGTGTAACCTGCATCTGATCTCTAATGCTTGAGTAACCAGTATAATTGTTAACAATTCAACGATGACTGCTGCACCATTTGTAATGCTAACGCATGCTAGTGAATCTCTGGTGAAACGAAGTGAATTATTGTGAGCATAAGTGAACTGGACCTGCTTGAATTCTGGTGTTATTACATTTCTTGTCCTATAGGTTTGTGCCACTGATTTTCACTCATCACCATACCATACCTATTCACTGGTGAAGATTGTGCTCTGTTAATTATAAAAACGAAAATGAAAATAAAAAAAAAAAAAAAGAAAAAAAAAAGAGTGTGCTCCGTTTGAAACAACGGTACCTAGAAAATATCACACACAACTGAAGGTCTAGTGTCTTGACATGAACAACCACACCCAAGAACAGTGGAATGTCGGGGGTAAGTGACACCTTTTTTTTCTTTTTTTTCTAAAAGTATTAAGTAGTATTTTGCTAGTAATATGATATGTTCTATAATTGGCACAATTGAAGTAAACAAGCTCAAAAAGAGAGTAGGGTTATTTAAATATTTACGTTAAAAAACTAAGCATTCAAATGAGAATTTCCAACATGGTATCAGAGCCATCGAGGAGTTTCGAACTCATGATCATTAGCTCTAATACCATGTTTGAAACCGACTCATCTAAATACTTGGATAGTTTTCATTTTATTTTGCATAATAATCTACCTTGCTCCATTGACCTTTGATATATATCAATATTTCTTAATCACCATCCGTTAATATGACAAGAGGTTGTTGATGATCACGTTTCCTCAATTAGCAACCCATTTTACAAAAAAAATAAGTTTAGAAGTTCCCCATGCTCCATCATCCATTCCATTGAAAGAGTAATCCCACGCAGTTAGTTCAAATTCCCTAAAGTTTCACTTCTTAATTTGAAGGAAATTACTTACAATCCAATTGCACCAGTCATGTTGGACTTGTGGTATCATTAATAAAAAAAAAAAAAATCAACATTTTTACAAGTATTGCTTCCTCTAGTATAGCTGCATCCGCGGCTGATCGGTTAATATGAAGCTGCAAGTGGTCAAAAGGGTGAAGTAAATGGAACTGAACAGAAAATTATTTCTCAATCATGATTGACTATCCAAAGAAAATATGTAAGGGGTCCATATCCTTTGTTATACAAGTATTTATTTATCAGTAACTTTTTAGGTTTACAAATTTTACACTAAGATTTTTAATGTAAATGGAGTCTCAAAACTAAAATCTGTTAGCAATTTTTTCATAACAGATGCTCTGATAGTGATAATAGCTGGCTAACACTTAACAGAAAACATTTGTCATGAACTCTAGAAAGCAGGAAAAAAAAAAAAGTTTTGTTAGCCATTCGACTCTCTACTCAGTACTTACTAATCGGGAAAGTTACAGCAGATGTAAATTTTAAAATGACCACTATCGGGATTCGGGCAGCATAAATATTTTCATTTTTGTGCTCCTATTTTAAACTATTTACTTTTCATCAGCACAGATAGACTTCTAAACATAAGAATCCTTCACTGAACTCGGCCCAGACATCACCGTATCTTTTTATATTTTTTGCTAAATTGACATTACAATATGCAAGTCATTGACAAATAGTAGACATCCAGTTACAATCAACTATAAAGAAGAAACAGTACTGCTTCCTGCTGTAAGTCGCCCCTCGGAGAGCAGACACTGTAGCATTCTTATCTTGTTTCTGCAATAACCCTTTGTGGCACTCTATTACTAAGGTACTCATATTCACCTGAATAATGCTGTAAGCAAGCACCCACCACTACCGGCAACACAAAAATCACTTTTGATTTCACATGAAAGATAACTTGCAAATAAATTATCTGAAAGTTGTTCTACAATGAGAAACATGTAGTATTTTTCATCATTCATGCCTTACTCAGATACAACAAAGGTATTGAAGTGCTTTCAGTCTTGGTCGCTGGACGTCTTTTGCTTCTTCCACTTGTAAGCAGCTTCCAAAATCTTCATATTTGGGGCCTGTGTTTCTTCAGGGAAGATGTAGTCAATGTACTCCTCGTAACTGCAAAATTTAAACATTTTAATGTCAGGAATAGATTAACTGAACTTGAGTGAAAGTGTCAAAACCTACAAGTCAGGGAGAGGCGATAATAGTTATGTTATGGTCATGTGCAAGCTTGAAATTTTATACAGTACACGGACTTGGTAGAAATAAAATAAAATATATAAATATGACTAGTTAAGCCCCATTATGGAAACTTTTTAAGAGAAATTGGTCTGTGTTTTTAACTATGTTATAATAAAACTGCAGATACTGAAGACATGTATTGAAAAGCGTTACTTACCCAGCGGGACCATCATCGGTATCTATGAGCCTCCTCTTCTTCAGCTTTTTAGGCTGCTTTACACGCACCAAACTTACATCCCCAAGCTTGCCAAGACTGCTCTCCAGGTTTAACCATTCTTCTAGTAACATGGCTCTTTCCTCTTTCAGGTCAGGCGCAGATGTTCTAAAGTAGTTGATGGCACTCTCAAAGACCCCTGATGCAACAAACAGTACAAGTTTAGTCTCCATTCATCAAATGAAAGATTATGTACACATGCTTTTACTACAATAATAAATAATAGTAATAAAACAACATCAAATTTTATACTTCTAGCATTTTGGAGGCATTGAAGCTGCTGTTTACGGAGCGACTCCTGGGCTTCATCTTCAGGCAATTCAGGATCCTGCTCCTCCAACATCGCAGATGCCTCAAATTTTGCAAAGCTGATCCAGACCTTCAAGTGTTTTGTTCGTTCAAGAAGTCTCTCATAAAGTCGTCTAGTTTTTTCGAATTCGCCCTCTGATATCTCAAAGTCAATGTATGCCTGCCATTAGATGAGGAATGTTAATATACAATTAGCAAAATAAAGGAAAAAATAATTTTTAATGAATTAAAGGATAATGAAAAAAAAAATCCGCCTTGTACTGTAAGATCATGCACATAGCCAGATCATGCTTAAAAATGTTTTTGTAACAGATAAAAGTTTGCAAGAAACAACAGACTAAATCTGGTCAAATAAGCAAAAGGAGTAAAGTTACACTATAGTAATGTCTCGAAATTGATAGATGATGACGTCACAAATCACGTGTTATGAAAGTGAACGGGCGTTCATACTTGTATGCTATATATACCCCTCAATTAACTTTACATAGAAAAATAGCACATTTCCAACTTCCAAACAATTCCATGATAAAATAATAACCATGCAAGACAAACTAACTAAAATCAATTTCCTAACCCCAAAAAAAGGCATCTGACATGAATCCATGTTTAAAACTTTAAATATCTCAGAGGTAAATTTTGTTGTTAGTAAGTTACCTTCCATAACAATTCTGGCATATCCAGTGCAGGTTGAGCAATTGCAAGCTCAAAAATGGCTCTCGCTCTGTCTGTTTCACTTAAAGATCTTTCCAACTCAGCATACTTACTCCAAGCATAGCAATTTTCTGGTGACCACTCCAAGTACTTTTCATACAGCTTCCTACATCGATCTATGTTACCGAGTTGAAGCTCAATTTCAATGTACTTTTTAAATATCTGTTATTTAACAAGAATGTTGGTCAGACATTGAGAAGAAACAATATAATGAAAATACATATATTAGCAATCAACCTCAATAATACCTTGTCTTTAGGAGCCTTCCCAATTGCTGTCCCTAGTATCAACCGAGCACCTGTCAGATTTAATTGCCTTATCTCAAACTGGGCAGCCAACAACCAGACTTTTGCAAAGGAAAACTGATTATGGGGAATCAACTTCAGACACTCTCTGCTCAACAAAAAAGTAAGTAAGAATACATTTCCCAACTAATTAACATGCTGATAAAAATTCTCACTTTTTAATCAAATCAAGATGAAAGAACATAGTAATGAATAACAAGGAAATTTAACGCATACCATGATATAAAGGAGTTCAAAATATGACCATATAAAAAAAAGGATAAAAGAGGAATTTTACAATAGCAACAGAAACTTTCAAGGGATCTTGGATTTAATATCTATCTTATAACTTAACAAACCCCTTAAATTGCACATTAGATGCCAAACTTGTCTTCAGATTGTTAAAATAACCTAACCAAAAATCTTATAAATCCTATAAGTAACCAGTCATAGTATCACTCTAAATTTTTTTTAATAAGTGTCTATTCGTAAAACTACAATTGAGATTGCTAAGAGTTTGAACTAGACTGCTAGAATAACTTTTTATAGACAAAGGACCTAACAAAGGGGTTAATTTATTAAAAACCAGAGGCAAGATACTTAACCATATAAAAGTTCTAGAATGTGTTCCTTTCAGTAAGATAACGTTTTTAATCTATGAACCTATCTAGTGTCTAGAATACTTTGTATCTAAGAAGAACTTATTGTACAAGACTTGAAGAAGTCATTAACTAGTTTTTATATAACTAATCAAGCGACATTAGAAAAGTGTTTTACCATAAATTAATGAATGGATGAAATACTGAAATTAGTACAGCTTATTGATAATGATATATTACCTATAAACATCTCTGGTTCGCTCCACGTCCTGCGCATCAAGTTCCTCATACAATGCATAATTGATCCTAAATGCAAGAAAAACCAAAATTGATCAGTAAACTAAAACCGCTATCTTTATCACAATACCATAATCAAAGGAATCGTACTACTTACCAAAGGTATATATAACGCTGCCAATAACGCTTCTCTTCAGCAGGAGGAACATTAGCAATAGCTCGTTCATAAACCTCTCTAACCCTATCCTTATTCCCGACACTTTCCTCCAACCTAATATAATCAAACCAAGAATCATAATTCAACGGATTCTTCCTCACTTCATCCTCATACTGAAACCGTCTCTTCCCCACAATCGCATCCTCAATCCCTTCCCTATCACCATACTGCTTCTCAAACGCAACAAACTTCCTATACAAATCCTCCGCCCGTCCCTTGGGAATATGATCAAGCGCATACTTATAAATAAACCTCGCCCTCTCCGTCTCCTTACACCTCTCCTCAAACTCCGCAAATGCAACAAACAAACTCTCAGCATCCTCATCATCCGCCAACTTATCCACCGCTCTCTCATAAACACTCCTCGCCTTCCCAATCTCCCCGTTTTTCATCTCAAACTTAGCAAACCTAATCCACGCATTCACCTTCGGTTGACAATTCACAAACCGTTCAAAAATCCCTCTCGCTCTCCCTATCTCATTATACCTCAACTCAAATTTAATATAACTCAACCACGCTTGCGTATCCGGTTCCCAACTCATCCACCTCTCAAAAATCTGTCGCGCTACTGCCACATTCCCTAACATCTCCTCCATATGAATATACTTGTACCATAACTGATCAACTCTCGGTAACAACGTAACCGCTCTATCCCAAACATTCCTAGCATGATTAATAAACTTATTCTTCATTTCCACGTCAGCATACTTAAGCCACATTGTATGATCACGATAATCGACATCTAAAGCTCGTTCCCAAACCGACCGAGCTCGATTAAAATCCTTCTGAGACTCCTCCCACTTTGCATACTTAACCCACACGCTCTTATTCCACCTCACTCGCCTAATTAAATCCTCGAATTCTTTTCGCTTTCGCAATCGATAATCGGAAAGCTCGGTTGAGTCGGTGATCTTCTGTTTCGGCGGTCGGATCTCCGCTTCTTGACGCTCCCGAGCTTCTCGGAGGATTTGCTCGGCGGTGATTTGGATCGGCGCCGGAGTTTTGTTCTTAACCCTAGTTGGGCGCGGGAGCTTCACCTCCGTCTCTTTGCGCGTGAGATAGCCCAGGGATGGGTCCGAATCTTTCGCGGACGCCATTGATGTTGATGAAGATAACAGATTTGTGTGTATATGTGTAGGTATAGATTGGAATTGAGAATAGAGGAGAATAGCGAAAGAGGAGGGGGGGTGTTAGGGTTTATAAAGTAAGATTTGGGGCTACTCTCTTGTCTCTCCTTTATCATAACGAAATTGTAATTATTTTTTAATGTATTTTTCTAAATATTAAAAATTAATAAATTAAGTTGGACTCTCATCCATGGGGATGACAAAAAAAATACCAGATCCTGATTTGATTGGATTTTACCGAATCCGATTTTTTGGATTTAGATTCGAATTTGGATTTAATTTTTAAACCCAAAAGATTTTGGATTTGAATTTTACGTGTACCGATCTGAACCCGATCCGAAAACCTGAAATCCGATCCAAACCCGAAATCCGAAAAAACCCGACATATGTACTATATATATGGTATTATATAAATGTATATAATAATAGCAATATTTTAATATTTTAATTTTAATAATTTTATATTTCAAAATATTCATATATATTTAAGACATATATCAAGCAAATAAACAAAATGATCACCCACACACACATATATATATAGGGTCTTGTTCTAATAGAAACGAACTTAAAATAGAAACTAGAAACTAAACCTAAATTAAATATTTCAAGCTAATCTAATGACCAAATTAGGGGTACTCCAATACAAAAAACGTTTAAAATTATTGTCTCTATTCAACAAAAATATAAAAAAAATTAAAAAAAAGTTACTGTTCACGTGATGACGTGGCACGTGAACAGTAACTTTTTTTTAAAATTTTTTTTTTTTTAATATTTTTATTGAATAGAGCCAAGAATTTTAAACGTTTTTTGTGAACTTGCCCCTAGCGGGGCCATTAAAATAAATGAAATATAATTTATTTAGTCTAGGTTTCTAGTTTCTATTCTAAGGTTGGTTTCTATTTGAACGCTAGCCTATATATATATAGGGTCTTGTTCTAATAGAAACTAACTTAGAATAGAAACTAATAACTAAACCTAAATTAAATATTTCAAGCTAATCTAATGATCAAATTAGGGGTACTCCAATACAAAAAAACGTTTAAAATTACTGTCTCTATTCAACAAAAAAATAAAAAAATAAAAAAAATTTTAAAAAAAATTACTGTTCACGTGACGACGTGGCACGTGAACAGTAACTTTTTTTAAAAAAAAAATTTATTTTTTTTATATTTTTGTTAAATAGAGCAAAGAATTTTAAACGTTTTTTGTGAAGGTGCCCCTAGCGGGGCCATTAAAATAAATGAAATATAATTTATTTAGTGTAGGTTTCTAGTTTCTATTCTAAGGTTGGTTTCTATTTGAACGCTAGCCTATATATATATATATATATATATATATATATTCTTTTATTTTTTTTTATAGTTTTAAATTTTATATATATATATTTATATTTTTTATGCAACTAAAATATTTTATTTTTTAAATTTTTAAATTTTAAATATATTTGTACTTTAATGTTTTGCTTAATGTGATTAATTTAATTTATAAATTTTGAATTAAAAACCCGATTTAAACCCGAATCCGAACCGAAATCCGATAAAACCCGATGGTTTGGATTTTGATTTTGATTTTTAAACCCGAATCCAAACCCGAACCGATACGGAAACTTCGAATTTGGATTTGGATTTGGCCAAAACCCGATCCGATCTGACCCGACCCGTTGTCATCCCTACACTTATATCAAATTTGTATCGAACATATATTAATGATTATTATAAATTTTTATAAAAAATAAAATAATGAAAAATTACTTAAAATATTGTAAATTTTAAAAATTTACATGCGATTTTATTATTAATATATACGTATTTGAGATAATATATATGATGTACATTGAATAATTATTTAAGCAAATTTACTTTCTTATATTTTTATTAAAAATTATTTGTAATTGTATAAATATATTGATATTTTATCATCCATACAAATAATTAATGTATATAGGGTATGATTCAGGTGAGAATAATTTTTACGTGAGAAAAGTGAAAACAATTGTTTTGCATTCTCTTAAAAAGTGCAGAACAATTTTTTTTGGATAATTCGGTGTCCGGGTCAGCTTTCGCGCACCTAAACTAATCTGGAGGACTGCTAGCACACTCGTACTCATCGAACAAGACAGTCCACTTACTTCTGTGCCTCCTAGTGGGATTGAACATATGATCTTGGGATGGTAAGCTCCTAAATTACGATACCAACCAACTTAGACATCCGTAGTGGGTAAAAGTGCAAAACAATTATTTTGCATATTTTTCATATTTTCATTGTATTATTTGTAACGCCCCCAAATTCCTTACAGGAATCCAGGTCGTCACAACTCTTGCGGAATACTCGAACACCTGCTCATAATATAATCTACAACAATATTCTTAACAACTCCATCTTTTATTCCACAGGTTATAGTCTTAGAACAAGCACTCGAAATACAAAAGTTATTACAATACAACCTCACCTCCTAGAATCTCTGCAATATTATTACAACATACAAAACACTCAACAATAAAGCATTAAACAAATTTATTCCATCTTGTACTCTCCTTTGATATTATAAGGCTAATGGGTTGAAATTAATAGCCCTTCTCTTTCCCTTTGCCACGATTCACCATGCCAGAGTCGTCTTTAGATGCCGCTGATCAATAATATTTAAATAGCAAGAATGAGCCAAAGAATGCCCAGCAAGTATATACAGATATCATATAATACACAACAACTCACTCAAAATATGATTTTACTACTATATAAGAGTTAATAAATATAAATACCTTTGAAAGAGACCAACTCAGAAATTCTTATAAATCTCGAAATACTACTCCAATAAATCTCAATAACTTCTCAAAATACTACTCGAAAATAAATCAATAACTTCTCAATATACTACTCGAAAATAAATCAATAACTTCTCAAAACTACTCCATTGATAATATAATATAGCAACTGCTCAGATCAACACCCTAGTTAATAGAACCACAAAGGCATCTATTAACTGATAGGATGTCAATTGGATTTCTGCTCTGAACGCCTACTCAAGTAATGGATGATCAATCCATTATCACTACTCGTTTTCTATCGATAGAAGGATGTGCCGAAGTTTCGATCACACCCTAAATACTACTCAGTTGGGCCGGTGCGTTACTCCGGTCACTTTTGCCTTGAAGCAATGAACAATAGACACCCATAATATAGTTTCCCTCTCGAGTGAGTAGAGGAAAATATTATGAAAAACTGTTCTGATTATGGAGACGAAATGAGGTGACCCATATCAGTATACCTAACTTACTTTATATATATCCCCACACTTAAATATAACTCGAATGAAGTATCTCAATAAACGTACCAACAATATGGAACAACTCATGAAATAAGTTCGAACAGCTCATGATATAATAAGTCTGGATAACAGCTCAACAATAATATGTATGTAAATTGCATGAATAAAAATCTGGTATAAATCACTCGAAAGAATACTTGATTTTGATAATCAAAAACTTAATCAACATAATTATGAATTTTTAAAAATAGAAATACTCCGAACAATGGAGTACGGATTAGTAAACTTGCCTGTGCTCTGCGGTACGATAATTCACCTGGCTCCACGTCTCTGATTCTCTATAACCAAATAAAAACTCACTTTATTAGGCCCGACATTTCACCTTTTAAAAACCTGGTTCAGCTATTTCGTACTAATCTCAGTTTTTAATCTAAACTAATATAACTCAATCTACTTAATTAAAATAATCCAATAATAAATATCAGTCCCCTAAAATAATACCGCATTTAATTCTACTTATTCCCAATAATTCTCTCTTTTTATCAATGAATTATTAAATCCCTAATTTAATTAATATAAATCTCAAAACCAAAAGTATTCAAGAATCTATTTTTATTCAATTTAAATCCATAATTATTAATAATAATCTCACTAAATAATATCCCCTTTAAATCTCATAATTAAAATAATATTAAATCCTTTTTAGTCTTTAAATAAATCTGGTCTTATCCGATTAATAAAATAATTCGAAAATATTAAATATAAAATCTTGAAATTATACCCCTTTTTAATCCTATTTATTCTAAATTAATCCTCCTTTTTAATAATAAAACAACAAATCTCTAAATTATGGAAAATAATCACATAATATTTTTAAATCAAAATCTAACTATAATTATATTCCAAATTAATAAATTAAACCCTCTTTTATACTCAAATTCATAAATCACTAATTTATGTAACAAAATATTTTTTTTATTTAAATAATAAACCAATTTAATTAATTATTCATTATATACTATTCTAAATTTTAATAACACTTTAATTAAATCACTAGTTTTAAAATCAACAACTAAATTAAAAAAAAAACACAACTCTTTATTTAACTCTAAATCAAAACATAAAAATAGAAATTGTTATCGATTCGTTTTAATAAAATTATTAACTATCAATTTATCAGAAATATTCCCGTGGGCCCCACCTCCCCCATGGTGGACCCCACGCACCCCCCCTTTTTGCAAGCTCGAACTCAACCCCCCCTCCCCTGCGATTTTTTTTTCTTTTCTCAAAAATCTCTCTCCCTCACTCTCCCTCTCTTTCTCTCTCTCTCTCTCTCTCTCTCTCTCTCTCTCTCTCTCTCGCATCTCTCTCTCTCTCTCTCTCTCTCTCTCTCTCTCTCTCTCTCTCTCTCTCGTCTCCCTCACATGCGTCTCTCTCCCACCTCCGTCCGAACACCACACACACCATACCATCAATCTCTCATCTCACTCCGCCTCTCTCCCACCTTTCCCCGCCTCCCTCTTCTTCAACCCCCCCACTTTCCGATTAGTTCTCCGGCCAAAACCAATCGACACCACCACTCGCAACGGTGGTGTCGCCTCCTCTCCTTCGATCCCCAATGACAACCCAACTACCATCAATCTCTCAACTAACACAACCACAAAGATTAACCCTCCCTTCCTTCTATCACTCCGTCCGGTTCTTCCCCACCGATTATACACCCCAACAAAATCCAACAACTAATTCTACTAAACAAACCCACAAGCATCAATCATTAATCAAGAAAATCGAAAAAAAAGAAAATAATTTGATAGAAATAACAAAGTAACTACCTGTGTGTTTCTGGGTTTGCAGAGAGATAAAACAAAATACAAGACCTGTGGTTTTTCTAAAACTAACTCGTGTGTTTTTGTTTTTATAAAAACTGATGATCTGTTTTAATTGATAACAAAACTAGTTTTTATTATAAAATTAAAAAGTGATTTAAAATGGGGGACAAAATAAAGTGGACTATTTAGTGCTTCCATTATTAAAAATAAAAAGGACTAATTGTGGGAGACAAAAATAAATGCTGAAATAATTAAAATAAAATAATGATTATGCTTATATTTAATGAATTATTGGTGAAAAGATATCGTTTTTCCCCGTCTAATTAAAAAGAACTTCTAATTTCGTTTCTTAAAATAAATACGACTCAAAATTTAAAAATACTATTTTTCTCAAATTTTTAATAAATACTAATATTTAAATACAATTCGAATATATAAATTTTAAAAATTTATAAAACGTACTAATTAGAAATATATACTAGTGAATCGTTTCTAAAATATTTTTTAAAAAAAAATATCGAGTAGATTCGAAAAATTTATTCGAAAAAATTTACGGATAATACAGTCTTCCCTCCTTAAAAGGATTCCGTCCTCGGAATCAACGTAGGCAATAACTAAGGCTGCTTAACTCGTACTCTACTTTTCAATATATCCTCAACCCTTTGTACCAATTATATACTTTTCCATTTCGATTATAAACTCTCATGCTAGACCGTCGATCCCGTCTAAGATTTCATTTTAACATACCTCTATTTTTAATACCGGCTCATCATCTATATACGTATTTACGATATTTAAATAACCGCGTACCTGCTATTTCGTCCATCTCTTTCATGCCATCGGCCAACGTCATATTAAAGACCCTGGCGGTTGATTGGTTGCTAAAAACTCCACTGCTTTGTCGTGATGTTGCGGGTCCCGTTGCTGACACTTTACAATCTCTAGAGATATGTCCCTCCTTTCCACATTTGTAGCAGACCACTCCCTTCCTGGGACAATTCGCCCGAATATGCCCCTCTTGACCACAGTTATGACACCTACCTTCTGATTTTGCACATGCTCCTGGATGCTTTTTTCCACACACTTCACAATCTTGCAGTGGTGGTCTTGATTGCCTAAACTGACTCTCGTTTCCCTGCTGTCCTATTTGTACACTACCCGCACTTTCTGCTCGGTTGGATCCTCCAGATCTTCTAGACTGAAACCCGGGCTTCCTACCATTTTGGTTCTGAAATGTTCCACTAGTCGGATATCCTCCCCAACTCTCTGCTTTTCTTTTCTTCCCTTCATTTCCCTTCGGATCAAAATTACTTCCTGCTTCTATTACTTCCGCCTTATTCACCACTTTAACATACTCAGTAAGCTCAAAAGCGGCCACCCTAGTTTGTATCCATGGTCTCAGTCCATGTTGAAACCTCATCGCCTTCTTCTTATCAGTATCTACGAAATGTGGTACAAACCTAGATAATTCAGTAAACTCCTTCTCATACTCAGCAACAGTCCTATTATTCTGCCTTAGTTCCAAGAATTTTATCTCCATCTTACTCTCCATATGCTCAGGAAAATACTTCTCAAAAAACAACTCAGTGAACCTTTCCCAGGTTATTATCCCTGCAGGTTCCATTGCTTCCTTAGACTCCCACCAATAATTCGCCTCTTCTTTCAGCAAGTAGGTGGCAAAGATCGTCTTCTGCCCTTCTTCTACTCCTATAATCTTAAATGATTTCTCCATCTCTTTCAGCCACGATCTAGCCTCGACTGGTTCCCCAAACCCTTTAAACTCAGGTGGATGAATTGACTTAAAAGCCTTAAAAGCTGCTGCGGTTTGGTTCCCTACATGGGGTATAGGATCCTGATGTCCACGGTCTAGGGTTTGCCTCAACAAATCTACGAGTTGGTTAAGTCCTTGATTGTTTTGGTTGTTATTCCCTCCGGTAGAAGCCTCACCTTCTCTGGAGTTAGCTCCGTTTCTCCTTGGCGGCATTTTCTAAAAATAAAAAAAAATCATTTCGTTCAATAAAACTGCATATCCATGAGATGTTTATTATGAAAACAAAACAGTATATATCGGTACACATGCGTATATATACATAGATATGTATGCATCCATATATATATATATACTTACGTATACATACTTCTATATACTCATTATAAACCCAATAAATAAATCATGGAAATGGGCTTTTCTTGTTCCAAATGATCCTACTATCGGTATTGGCCGTCATGCCTCCACCCTAACTATTCCTCGAGATCCTACTATTTATATACCTATCGATTCCTGGGCTTCTAAACTCTCTCTTATATAACTATAACTCCTCTCTATTCTCGTTCTAAGGTTTATAACCTACGGCTCTGATACCATTACTGTAACGCCCCCAAATTCCTTACAGGAATCCAGGTCGTCACAACTCTTGCGGAATACTCGAACACCTGCTCATAATATAATCTACAACAATATTCTTAACAACTCCATCTTTTATTCCACAGGTTATAGTCTTAGAACAAGCACTCGAAATACAAAAGTTATTACAATACAACCTCACCTCCCAGAATCTCTGCAATATTATTACAACATACAAAACACTCAACAATAAAGCATTAAACAAATTTATTCCATCTTGTACTCTCCTTTGATATTATAAGGCTAATGGGTTGAAATTAATAGCCCTTCTCTTTCCCTTTGCCACGATTCACCATGCCAGAGTCTTCTTTAGATGCCGCTGATCAATAATATTTAAATAGCAAGAATGAGCCAAAGAATGCCCAACAAGTATATACAGATATCATATAATACACAACAACTCACTCAAAATATGATTTTACTACTATATAAGAGTTAATAAATATAAATACCTTTGAAAGAGACCAACTCAGAAATTCTTATAAATCTCGAAATACTACTCCAATAAATCTCAATAACTTCTCAAAATACTACTCGAAAATAAATCAATAACTTCTCAATATACTACTCGAAAATAAATCAATAACTTCTCAAAACTACTCCATTGATAATATAATATAGCAACTGCTCAGATCAACACCCTAGTTAATAGAACCACAAAGGCATCTATTAACTGATAGGATGTCAATTGGATTTCTGCTCAGAACGCCTACTCAAGTAATGGATGATCAATCCATTATCACTACTCGTTTTCTATCGATAGAAGGATGTGCCGAAGTTTCGATCACACCCTAAATACTACTCAGTTGGGCCGGTGCGTTACTCCGGTCACTTTTGCCTTGAAGCAATGAACAATAGACACCCATAATATAGTTTCCCTCTCGAGTGAGTAGAGGAAAATATTATGAAAAACTGTTCTGATTATGGAGTCGAAATGAGGTGACCCATATCAGTATACCTAACTTACTTTATATATATCCCCACACTTAAATATAACTCGAATGAAGTATCTCAATAAACGTACCAACAATATGGAACAACTCATGAAATAAGTTCGAACAGCTCATGATATAATAAGTCTGGATAACAGCTCAACAATAATATGTATGTAAATTGCATGAATAAAAATCTGGTATAAATCACTCGAAAGAATACTTGATTTTGATAATCGAAAACTTAATCAACATAATTATGAATTTTTAAAAATAGAAATACTCCGAACAATGGAGTACGGATTAGTAAACTTGCCTGTGCTCTGCGGTACGATAATTCACCTGGCTCCACGTCTCTGATTCTCTATAACCAAATAAAAACTCACTTTATTAGGCCCGACATTTCACCTTTTAAAAACCTTGTTCAGCTATTTCGTACTAATCTCAGTTTTTAATCTAAACAAATATAACTCAATCTACTTAATTAAAATAATCCAATAATAAATATCAGTCCCCTAAAATAATACCGCATTTAATTCTACTTATTCCCAATAATTCTCTCTTTTTATCAATGAATTATTAAATCCCTAATTTAATTAATATAAATCTCAAAACCAAAAGTATTCAAGAATCTATTTTTATTCAATTTAAATTCATAATTATTAATAATAATCTCACAAAATAATATCCCCTTTAAATCTCATAATTAAAATAATATTAAATCCTTTTTAGTCTTTAAATAAATCTGGTCTTATCCGATTAATAAAATAATTCGGAAATATTAAATATAAAATCTTGAAATTATACCCCTTTTTAATCCTATTTATTCTAAATTAATCCTCCTTTTTAATAATAAAACAATAAATCTCTAAATTATGGAAAATAATCACATAATATTTTTAAATCAAAATCTAACTATAATTATATTCCAAATTAATAAATTAAACCCTCTTTTATACTCAAATTCATAAATCACTAATTTATGTAACAAAATATTTTTTTTTTATTTAAATAATAAACCAATTTAATTAATTATTCATTATATACTATTCTAAATTTTAATAACACTTTAATTAAATCACTAGTTTTAAAATCAACAACTAAATTTTAAAAAAAAACACAACTCTTTATCTAACTCTAAATCAAAACATAAAAATAGAAATTGTTATCGATTCGTTTTAATAAAATTATTAACTATCAATTTATCAGAAATATTCCCGTGGGCCCCACCTCCCCCACGCACCCCCCCTTTTTGCAAGCTCGAACTCAACCCCCCCTCCCCTGCGATTTTTTTTTTCTTTTCTCAAAAATCTCTCTCCCTCCCTCTCTCTCTCTCTCCCTCTCTCTCTCCCTCCCTCTCTCGCATCTCTCTCGCATCTCTCTCTCTCTCTCTCTCTCTCTCTCTCTCTCTCTCTCTCTCTCTCTCTCTCTCTCTCTCTCTCGGTTCCCCTCTATCTCTCTCCCGTCTCCCTCACCTGCGTCTCTCTCCCACCTCCGTCCGAACACCACACACACCACACCATCAATCTCTCATCTCACTCCGCCTCTCTCCCACCTTTCCCCGCCTCCCTCTTCTTCAACCCCCCCACTTTCCGATTAGTTCTCCGGCCAAAACCAATCGACACCACCACTCGCAACGGTGGTGTCGCCTCCTCTCCTTCGATCCCCGATGACAACCGAACTACCATCAATCTCTCAACTAACACAACCACAAAGATTAACCCTCCCTTCCTTCTATCACTCCGTCCGGTTCTTCCCCACCGATTATACACCCCAACAAAATCCAACAACTAATTCTACTAAACAAACCCACAAGCATCAATCATTAATCAAGAAAATCGAAAAAAAAGAAAATAATTTGATAGAAATAACAAAGTAACTACCTGTGTGTTTCTGGGTTTGCAGAGAGATAAAACAAAATACAAGACCTGTGGTTTTTCTAAAACTAACTCGTGTGTTTTTGTTTTTATAAAAACTGATGATCTGTTTTAATTGATAACAAAACTAGTTTTTATTATAAAATTAAAAAGTGATTTAAAATGGGGGACAAAATAAAGTGGACTATTTAGTGCTTCCATTATTAAAAATAAAAAGGACTAATTGTGGGAGACAAAAATAAATGCTGAAATAATTAAAATAAAATAATGATTATGCTTATATTTAATGAAATTATTGGTGAAAAGATATCGTTTTTCCCCGTCTAATTAAAACGAACTTCTAATTTCGTTTCTTAAAATAAATACGACTCAAAATTTAAAAATACTATTTTTCTCAAATTTTTAATAAATACTAATATTTAAATACAATTCGAATATATAAATTTTAAAAATTTATAAAACGTACTAATTAGAAATATATACTAGTGAATCGTTTCTAAAATATTTTTTAAATAAAAATATCGAGTAGATTCGAAAAATTTATTCGAAAAAATTTACGGATATTACATTATTACGCTGCTGAACAATAGAGGCTTACTGTTCTCATACTAACATGAGTTCTCATCAGAACGTGAACCTTTTTATAAATATTGAACATTAGTTGAATACCTGCATTTCTTTCTGTACAAACCCGATTTACCCGATTTTAGGTATCCCGATTTATCCAATTTTAGGTATGTAGACTTCTATATCTACTCAACACGCCTATGTGTAAGGCGTATATATAAATACAATGATTATTATTGATCATTATATTATTAGTGCCATTTAAATTGGTGGTGGATGGGTACAATATGTGATTTGGGTAGTTTATTTGATATTCACGATGTAGTGATATAAAAAATTCCTCCCACTCCTATTTTAGAGTCGTCATCTTCATCCTTTCTTTTTAATACAGTACATAGAGACATTGTTTCAGTGACATAACCTCTTGACATGCTGCATTTCCCAGCGTATATATGACAATACGCTTGCAACGTAATGTATGTATTACTCCCTCCGTCCCATTTTTGTTGTCCATCAATCAAAATCCACCTTTTATTCAATCGAATTAAAAAAACTGATAACTTCCTAAAATATAATTTTATTACCAAGACTATCCTTAATCAATTTAGTTGTCATTAATTTAAATGGTAAGGATATCAAGGGGTATAAGAGTAATATAGTTTAACAATTTACCATAAATATGAAATGTGGACATTTTTTTTGGGACAAGCGATTATGGTAATAATGGACAACTAAATCGGGACGGAGGGAGTATGATACGCTTGCAACAGTAACGTGTGAAGTTGATATACGCCACTTTACAGTTGTATGAAGTTGATATGTTGAAGCCAATAGCGTGATAAACACATACGCTCACTACACATACGCACATTGAAGAGGCATAACATGTGAATATCTAGGGCCAGTACATCCGGTCTATTGGTATTTTGGGTAATTTCACCCCATTGATGGGTATTTAGAATTTTTATCCAGAGAAAATGACCAAAATATCTCATTTTTGGTATTTATTTGCCTAAAATATTTATTTTGATCAGATATTTCATTTATAGTGCATGATCAGAGGTGATGCTTTTCATCCAATGGATCGTCAAGAGTGATACTCCACCATTAATGGAGTATTGGACGTTCAGATACTCCATTACGAGTGAAATATCCGACCTAATACTTAATCGTCAGTGGAGTATCCGACGTAATACTCCACCGGTAATGGAATATATTCTAGATACTCCTTTGATAATGGTGTGTCATCCTAATACTCCGCTACCAGCGGAGTATGGTGGGTATTTAAGGCCATGTTTACTGAATATTGGTGTTTTGTACATTTTTTGTTGAAAATTAGGTATTTTGGTATTATTAGATATTAATTAATAATTATATAATTCGATAAATTTTAGATTATATATCTAAATTATTATAAATAAATAATAATATTATATTATCTACCTGTTGGATTTTTTTCGAGTTTCGAATTTGAATCGGGTTTGCATCGGATATTTATTCGATACACACAAAATTTAAATCCAAATCTAAATTTTTTCGAGTTTAAAAACTAAATCTAAATTCAAATACAAAATCTCATATCGATGAATTTGAAATTTTGAATTTTGAATCGAGTATATATTAAATCAAATTAATTTTCCATTTCTAGAAATAAATGATTTTTTTCCACATTTTGGAGCGAAAAAATGTTTAACAACTCACAATAATTTAAATGTTTCCCTAACTATTCTTATCTAACTATTGAGTTATAACAATGGGTGTAATTTCTTGAATTAACAAAATGAGTTCAGTTTGATTCTGGTTATTTGAATTCGAATAAACATGTCTCAGATAAATATTTTGAGTCAATTCGAGTGTCACAAATGAAAAATTCAACTGAAATATACTCAAGTTGCGATTGACTCCGAACAAGGGCTGAAAACGAGTCCGAGTAATCCGGATTCGACTCGTTAACAACAAATTCGAATAAGAAACGAGCGAATTCGGATCCTATTTCATAATTTAAACTAATATCGGGTCAAATTTGATCACTCTAATATTCGATCATATTTTTATAGAATAGTTCTATTAATTTTAGAATACTCGAACTTATAGGTATTCGTTTAGAACCCGTAGATTATGTATTCAATATATATTATATATAAAATATGTACTATTAAATTAATATTCTACACATGAGCACATTTTAGTTTTTTAAAATAATCATTCGAATTTTCTTAATTTTTTAAGATTATTCTAAACGAATTCGAATATAGAAAAACGTGTAATTCGGTATCCAATCGAGTCGAACCGGATCAAATACGAACATTTATATTCGAATTCGAACAAAAAATTTGTTAGGAATCTGCCCGATTCCCTGCGAATGCGGAAGCGATTTGGTAAATATGTGTGCTTAGATCCCACAAATATACGTGATAGTAATAAAGCAACAAACCAACAATACAGTAAAAGAGACAAGAGATTTAACGTGGTTCGGCCCAGCCTACATCCACAAGAGTAACAACTTCACACTAGATAAAAGAGATTACAATATCCGGGTATCCGGCCCCTGAATTTTATACACAAATTGAGCCCTACGATACCTATTATGTATATCCCCAACTCACTGAAGTGTTTATCTCAAAACCTCCCCTATCACTGTTTCCCGACAACCTTTCCTTCTCTCCCTCTCCCAACCCGGACAATGCCACACAACCTGATAGAAAGACCCCTGCAGCAGGACCACCTCCGATGGCTGCAGTCAGACCCAAGTACCCTAAGGAATAGTTTAGGCACGAGGACCTTCTATCCCGACACTTCCTGAAAGCGGGCTAAACCGGCTTTCCTACTAGACGGACTATCTAGCAGTTATATAGAGAGAGAAGAGAGAATTTGGTGTAGTTTTAGTAATGAAGGGGAGGGGTATTTATAGGAAGGCAAAATGAGGTAGGTGGGGAGGGGGTTGGTGAAGGTGGTGGTGAGGTTGGTGGAAAAAAGTTTGGTAAGAAGTTAGTAGGCTGCCTAACAATCTCCCCCTCTTTCCAAACTCACAGCTCTTCACTTGCACTCCATACCTGCGCCCTGTTGGCACAACTCCAACTTTTCCTCGATCCGTATCATTCCCTACGACAAAACTCCCCCCGAGTCCAAGACTCCAAACTATACCCTAGTTTGCACATTCATTCTCGAATGCCCACTTGCTATACGCACAAGTGTACCTTTGACCTCTATTTGTCCAACTACATACATGTGAAGCAATCTGTTGTATACACACATACTCACTTGATTCACGTCGGCCAATCCCATATGTAGTCCATCAGACACGCAAGTGTGACCATCACACACACAAGTGTGACCATCGATCTTTCATTTACTCCCCAACTGCATATCAAACAAATCAATCTGTTGCATGGTTCACTGCTCACTTGATTCGTGTTGATCGATGCTCATATGCAGCTGCAACACACCAACTACCCATTGATGTCGTGGAAGCCCTTCGACCAAGCATCCATCCCAGCAGTCTTTGCACCATCGTCTAGACTGGAAGGCAATACAACCGCAGCAGTATCCTTCAAGTCAATCTTCCCCCGTGCACGAGATAACCAGATTTTCGAAGTTCCAGTACGTTCTGGCCACGTACTAATCAGATGATATATTCCCCCACGTAGCTCTCCCTTAATCCGAACCACACGGCCTCTTTTGATATTCATAGCTCCCCCTACTACAGAGCATCTGTAGCCTTCTGAAGCTAACCGGCCGATAGATATTAGATTCTTCCTCAGCTTAGGCACATATCTTACCCCATTCAAGCTGCGAACTATTCCATCGAACATTTTGATTTTCACAATTCCAATCCCCTTGATCTCACAAGTAGATCCATCAGCCAAAGAAACTGTTTCATTCTTTGTATCTTGGAATTTGTCAAAATGCCCCCTCTCGGAACATACATGGTAAGATGACCCCGAGTCTAATATCCATTCTCCTGGAGAACTAGTGCCTCGATTGAAGACGGTGCAAACATCTTCACAATCGAGAGTAACCACAGCCAATGATGCATCTGGATCCTTCTTATTAAGCGGACAATTCGACCTAATATGACCCCACTCCTTGCAACCAAAGCACTGCATGCCCTTTTCACTGTATCTGGATTTACCCCTGCTATTGGTAGATCCTCTCACAGCACCCCTTCCTCTATTATTTTGACTACGCAAAGCCAAAACTGTCATTCCGTCCTTGTCACCATCCTGGTTCTTCCTTCCAGCATTTGACAAAAGTGCTGACTGAACCTCATCCATTTTTAACGTGTCCTTTCCGTACAAAATGGTTGTGACCAAATGATCGAATGACTCCGGAAGCGAAGTAAGAAGAATAAGGGCCTTATCTTCTTCCTCCAATTTTACATCAACCTTTTCAAGTTGATCAACAATACCATTAAACACGTTCATGTGCTCAATAACATTGCCTTGAGCTGCCATCTTCAGCTTGTATAACTCGCGCTTCAGATTTAACATTGTAGTCAAGTTCTTCCCGAGATACAATGTCTCCAACTTTGACCATAATTCCTTCGGCGTGCTTTCGTCAACAACATTATTGATAATGTTATCAGCAATGCATAGTCTGATGGTACTCATGCATTGCGACTCAGCATCCTCCCAATCTTCATCGCTCATCTTTGTTGGTTTTCCCTCCTTCCCCTTCAAAGCCCTTGCTAGCTTCTGTTGGGTTAGGATATCCTTTACCCTTCTCTGCCAAAAAGTAAAACTTCCTTTACCATCATATGGAGTCACATTGAATCCTCTAATACTTGTCATGATCTCCGTTTGTACACACAAACCAATCCAAACAACTAAATCAATTGGCGAGGTAAGTGTAAGAAACAATGGGAGCACTTCCGTCAAAACGGCGCCTTATTAGACAACCACTTTTCTTAACGACTTTCCTTCGGTACCAATAATTTAGACACAACTAGCTCTGATGCCAACTGTTAGGAATCTGCCTGATTCCCTGCGAATGCGGAAGCGATTTGGTAAATATGTGTGCTTAGATCCCACAAATATACGTGATAGTAATAAAGCAACAAACCAACAATACAGTAAAAGAGACAAGAGATTTAACGTGGTTCGGCCCAGCCTACATCCACAAGAGTAACAACTTCACACTAGATAAAAGAGATTACAATATCCGGGTATCCGGCCCCTGAATTTTATACACAAATTCAGCCCTACGATACCTATTATGTATATCCCCAACTCACTGAAGTGTTTATCTCAAAACCTCCCCTATCACTGTTTCCCGACAACCTTTCCTTCTCTCCCTCTCCCAACCCGGACAGTGCCACACAACCTGATAGAAAGACCCCTGCAGCGGGACCACCTCCGATGGCTGCAGTCAGACCCAAGTACCCTAAGGAATAGTTTAGGCACGAGGACCTTACATCCCGACACTTCCTGAAAGCGGGCTAAACCGGCTTTCCTACTAGACGGACTATCTAGCAGCTATATAGAGAGAGAAGAGAGAATTTGGTGTAGTTTTAGTAATGAAGGGGAGGGGGTATTTATAGGAAGGCAAAATGAGGTAGCTGGGAAGGGGGTTGGTGAAGGTGGTGGTGAGGTTGGTGGAAAAAAGTTTGGTAAGAAGTTAGTAGGCTGCCTAACAAAATTAAAACTAAAATTGAATCCGGACCGGATCCGAACGAGTAACTATAAATTCGAGCCGAATCTGATCATACTAATATCCACACATATTCGAATCATTTACACCCTAGTCCAAACGAATCTCGTAACTCAATAAAAAAAGTTAAGTTAGTTCATGTTTTTAACTAACTCGACCATATTCATTTCAGTGTTGATTCAAACTCAGTTCGATTTATATACAAATCGATCTCAATTCGATTTATACACAAATGAAACTCAAATACAAATTATGTACTCGATAGATCTTGAACTTTATCAATAAGACAAAATTCAAATTTAAACTCACAAAATCGAAAACACAACTCATTTTGGCTCGAACCACGTCCCAAGTTATAACCTAACAAATCCCAAGCTTAGTGTTATGATAAAGGCTGTAATTTCAATCGAGATGCTCACAAATGATTCGAGTTCGTATTCATTTAACCGAATTCGGCTCCACTCATAGCGAGTCCAACTTTTAATTATATATAAGCTGAGTCGATTATGTATCAAACTGAATTAGAGTTTTGACTCGAACTTGAAAATTCAACTCGAGTTCAAACTCATATTGAAACTTGTATATAGATTCATTTTATAGTTAAATTCGGATCAATTGGTTGGAGGAGAAGCGGCTTGGGCAGATAACTTGGTTTACCATTTAGAGGAAGTACTGCTCCTCAAACTTGAGGGAAACCAAAGTTGAAGGGTGTTTTCGATGATAGCAAATCACACAAACATTGAGGAGAGTTATAAGCGAAGGCACATCCAAGCAAAGACCATAAATCTACTTCCAAATATCTAAAACACGCTGAAGGGACGTATAACACCAGATACTAAGATAACAATTACTTAAAGGTCATACAAATAATAAGTAAACTCGTAACAGTAGTATTGATGAATAATAATCTAGTTAATGCCTTTTCAATAAACACTTATTGGCTTATGAATGACTGAGGCTACGTGCAAGGCAGATAGAAAAAGATAAGAATACACGGGGTGGACTATCAACACGGGCAAGAACAAGGCTACTAAATCCTCAATAGTTTGAAAAACTCCGGGCAAAAATGCTTCCCCCTTAAAATTAACCCATACTTTCTTTTCCTTGCTGCTTAAAAAGTTATCACAAAGATCAAAATATAAATCTGCATTCCACGGTTTCAATCTGATATCCTCATCTCAACTTTAAGTACATCCTTTACTACCTCGTATGTCACAAATGCAATTGCAATTGATGGGACCACCTACATTGAAATGAGAGCATCATTAAAATGTTTTCGACAGCAAGTAAATTGTACAAGAAATTAAAATTTTCCATTATAAATGAATAAAAGAAAAGGATTGTGAAGCATCCACACCTAACCTTATTCGGGTCATGGGTACATATATCTCACAAAAAGTTCATACATTTCGAACTAAAATATATTTCTCTCTTTTGGTGTAACCTTTTGAAGAAATGCTAACCTTAAGCCAGTGACATTCCAGATTACAAGAAATATGAACAGAATTTATTAAATTAGCAAATGTTCAAACTATTTATCATGTCTACATTAAATAGTGTAATAGTGTTTAAAGCATTTCTCCAAGGGTGTCCATGTCTACAGTAAATACGTAGTGTGGATATCAGATGATCAATATTGACTCGTTTAATATACTAACCTTCACGGAATTAGGAACCAACCCTTTGTATAAAGCTCCAAACCCTTCATGACGAACTGTTTTCCTAAATGCGTCAACCATACCAGTATATTCAAGTCGAGCTTGGCTCTTTCCATCACCGGTAACAACTGCAGATGCTTCTTTCCAGCCCACCATCTGCATTCTTCTACGGATAACATCCAGAGGATAGGCAACTGTCTGGCCAACAGTTCCAGCTGCAGCACCACATGCAAGCTTTGTTGTAACACCCAACTCAGTGTCTTCCACTAGTCCAAATGGTCTGGATTTGACCAGCCAGTCCTTTAACGATTCATACACAGCAAAGTTGAGACCCACATAAGGTACCTACCAGCGCCAACACCAACCTCCTCAGGTTTTTTAAATACAAACAAGTTCACCTTTATACATGGGAGTTCATTTAATAGTTTGGACAAAAACAAATCTTAACAGGTTTTACATAACCAATGCCACTTCTTGACAAGAAATTGCATGCCTAATACGTCCATGACAGAGTATGCCAAGGACCTCGTTTATCATTTAACTTCAATGTGTCAGGTACCAACCACAAACTAATGATAGAGATAATCAACTATACACTTAGTGTCAAAATTAATCAAAAAACATTTAAACTATTCATCTAATTTCGTGGTAAGCTCTGTCAAATTTTATATACTAATATAACTGGGACATAATTATGCAATCATAGATCAATAGCTACAGTTCATACACAGTCCCCTGGACTCCAAGATATATTTCCCTATATTTCTCCCATTGTCAGACCTGTGTAAACACTACCAAGGTACTAAACTAGAAAGACATGCACAGACAGTTACTATGATAAATTAATCAACTGTGTAACGGTTAGATGCAATACAATATTGATCTGCAGAAAGAGCATCTTCTTGTTCATTAATCCCATGCAGAACACTAATAATAACAAAACCATCACTCATCAAGCAGGAAACACATTATATAATATGCAAAACACAAGAATTCTAAGCAGAGACGTTAACACTGAACACATTTCAAGCAGAAACTGAAGTGAACATGCACGTCCATCTAACTTAAACTCAAGACAGATATCAGAGCTTCACATAATCAAGATTCGAGAAAGAAAACAGCCAGAACTAGATAATTTTATACTTACAACTCCAATGACAGAAGGAAGCCACCCTTTGTACAATGCACGAGGTCCTTCCTCACGAAGGACTGTAGCAAGAGCATGAGCAATTCCTCTATACTGGCTTGGAGAGTTGCCTGACTGCAAAATAAAGCACAAAAGATAAACTCCCTGCTATAAAGTAGCACATACCTGATTCTGGATGGACCTTTTCCAGCCTAAATTTAAATATATATATATATATATATATATATATATATATATATATATATATATATATATATATATATATATATATATATATATATTGTGTAAAGTATACCTGGACTGTCAGCCGACCTCGTACGAGGTCCATAGGATAGGTTGCTGACATAGCAACTATTCCAGCACAAGCTCCTGCTCCAAGGCGTAAAAGAGGAGTGAGTTCAGCATCCTCTGCAAGTAGACAGTGAGAAAAGCCGTAATTATTAATAAATTGCTTTGGTTCTGGAAACAATCATCCATGCTAGTTCACAATAGAATTGCTAGACATATGTGTTCTTCAGGTTATACAATTCATAACAATAAAAATTCTACAGACCTTTTACTGAATCTAAGTTCAGCTAATATGTATATGTAATTTTTCATGTGCAGTAGTTTTAAACTAGGTCACTCGACTATTTTTAACACATAAGCTTTAGACATTAAAACATCGATGTTCTTTTGTTCTTGTTTGATTATATTTTGCAGGATTCCCAATGAGCAGGATCCAGGACTCCTGTCCCTGCACAGCATAAAAATTCTAGCTCCACTCCGTTCCATGTTTATGGATGCGCTGCATTACATTCTCAAGCTCCACCCTGTTCCATATCTTATGGATGATAATATATAAAAGTATCTTTTATTAGTCCCCACTTCTGCCTTATGGAAATACAATAATTTTCACATGCTTCACACTCTCCCTATACGTAGAAGCTCTCCAGTAGAACTAATACAGCTTTCTTACCTTATTTTATATCAGCTTTCAAGTATGTTTTCTTCAATAGCTTGATAAATAATAATATGTAAAGCAACTCAAAATATATAGAATGTGAAGTTGGACTATAAAAAAGAAAAATGGTACCAAAGGGCTGTTAGTCTAGCGGTATCGACCTTATCCACTTTACGGGGTTGAGGGTTCCTGTCAAAGACAAGATGGGTGTACGAGCGTCCAATAATTAAAAATATAACACATAATTTGCCAAAATAAATATACAATTTACTTAGGTCCAAAATAAATGCAGAAACTATATATTACAGGACTGGTTTCTCTCGCGGGGATAAGCGCCCTGCCCCTGACTCGTATCTCCAGAACTATGCCAAAAATATATATATTATAAACATGCCCACGCCATTCACCATACCAACACGCCCGACTTCCCCGTCCCTGGCAGATGAGGGGAGGATTCCCTTTACATCCTGCCCAGTTGCAAAGCCTAATACTTTGGTTAGGGAAAACATAGTGACTCCACCAGTAAAGCTATAACTTTTTAAGAGGAAGGAATGGAGACTGCTGCTTGGAAAGTTAAAAGATGTATAGGAATTTGAGTCTTTTCATGTCATGCAACTTCGCAGAACAAAATCTATATATATCTGACAAACCATTTGATCTTCTTTTAGAAGTAATAGAATCACTAGAATGATACATATACAAAGGTCGAGCAATAACTTTAAAAATAAAGACCCGCTGATTGTTTCAAGGGGGATTGTTCAAACAAGCAAAATTCTACTCCTAAATTTTAAGCACACACAAATCACTTTTGAAATATGCAAGACATCACGTCTCAATATTCTGCTTTGTATATGGTTTTCCTCAATCGTTACTAATAAGCAGGTCATAACTTAACAAAGACGTTTCCAAATACATGGAATTTACAGACATACTCTCTTGACATGGAAGAACTCTTAATAAGGTTTTGGAATTAGAAAGAAACTAATGTATATAAAGAGAATAGTGAAGAGATCTGTAAGAAAACTTATATGGAAGACCTAACAAAAATTAACAAAGATCAACTTGAAGCCCTAATGTTTAAAAAGAAATTGGCCAACATACTAGCGTTTTCTACAATATACAAAGACATAGTTGGCAACACCTTGACTCGTACATCATAACCAGACAAATTGATATTGCAATAGAATTATATAGAACTTGCTTTGGTAGCAACTCAAGATATTGCAAAAAGTGAAGAAAATAAACTAACTAAATTTAAACACTTAAAATGTATTATGTTGATATCTAGGCATGCAGATAGAATGTAGCTTTTATTGATAAATAAGAGGAAGGAAAAATGATGACCCCACCATTTCCAGTTTGCCGCCTATAGAGCCACAATATTCCCCTGTTAAAAGTAAGAAACCATAAAGTTAGTAAATCTGACAAACAGCATACCCCTAAGTCCCTAACTAAAATGCTTTGCTAATAAAGTCTGCAACACATTACAATGCAAGATATTTTCATAACTCAACTAAAAAGTAACTTAATACAAATATGAATAACCTATTTAGATATTTATTCAGTTAAAACATATATAAAAGATATATTAGGACCAGGGCATGTAGTTCGGATATAAATACTACTTTGGGGAAAACCTAAACACTGGATGATGAAAGAAAATATACCCTTATCTAATAAGATTGCATAAAAATTTCAGATTAGGTCCAAACATGAGAAGAGTGAATCTATGCACTGTTACATATTTTTATACCTGTATTATTTGATAGTGTTCTCCTCTATCCATTTATCAAACATACAATTGTTAATTTAATTATCGTGGTGAAGTAACTATATGAAGATAACTCTGAAAATTTTACATAAGAGGTGAATGATAAAACACTAGGCACTTTTCATCTGTAAAATTAACAAGAAAAATGGCCAATCCAAATAAAACCGTACTTGGAAGCTTCCTCGTAGCTATAGAACTTGACGGCCGAGTTTGGTACAATGCGAGCACAATTAGTGCCATTGCCTTTGAACAATCCTCGCAAACCCTCAGTTCTCCATATATATTTCAAACCCTGGACTGTTCCATTATATTTTATGTTATGCGGGTTTTGAACCTGCAATAAAACCAAAAAAAAATTAACTAAATTTTCGTAAAGAAACAAATGGAACCAATATATATGCAGTAAAGGATGAATAAAGGTAAAAAGATTATCACATAATCGTTTTAAACCGTCCCAGTGACTGAAAAACAGATGTCAAACCGCAAGGATAAATCATGTGGGTGTTCTTTGAGAAACTGAGTTGAGACATACACTGGCAATACCTGGGTTGTAAGGAAGGGAATGGTGGTGGTGGAAAAAGAAGAAGGAAGGGCAGGTGATGACATATTTAATGTTCTCGATAGAAATTTAAAACAAAATTATTAACGAAAGAGGAGAATAACAAAAGAATTCCTCTGGTCGGAGGGGAGATGGTAATGATGCCAGCGACGACAGGTGAAGGCAACCATAGTAGCCACTTGAAATGATAACGTAATTTTTAAATAGCTATATTTATTTCTGTCCCTTGTATTGTTTTGTGTCCAATGAAATGGACTACAGATTGTAATCATATAATGATTGTTGCCTACCAAATATGATTCTAACAGGGTCACATGAAAAGGTTATATACCAACATGAGCGAGCCCGTAATGGAAGATATTGATTACGAATGGGCAAATGGCTATAGAAGGTTCATTTATTTTCTCATTTTTTTGCAAGAAAATTACATATAATGTTTGGGTTCTCCAAGCAAGTCAGTTGTTTAATGAAGATTCGGCCTCTTGGCACTGGTTCATAATATCACTTTTCAACATGTTTTTCTACCTAACTTCCTTATCATATCAACTAAAGGTATTGACTTCTGCTTGGTTGATCTGTATAACTGGCTCAAACAATACTCACCTAGCATACATGCAAGTTAAGAATATGCCTGCCTGCCTCTATACACATATGGTAATTATGGTTCATGGTTGATTTGATGGTACAACATGGGTACTAAAATTGAACAAACGAAAGCAATTTCAAAGAAAATAATCTGCCATCTCATTTAAAATGGCCCTACACCATTATATTTTATTTGTTCTGGATCATCATCATGGCATGATTTCTACTCGTAATAATTGGGAATACTGGGATTAATGCTAATAAAACTAGTAACACTACCTCGAACATGCTGAGACAACCAACATAGAATTATATGATGCACGACCATAGATCCTGACAGTTTTATTGTATAGTATTAATTTATTTACAATCAATTAACTACTTCAATTAACAAAACAGAAACTCATAGAGTTCTATAGCCCCTTAAAAGCCTGCTGACAAATTATAAAATCAATAACAAAACAGGACCTAATGCATTGGCATAACTAGAAGTAATTATTATTGCAGACTATTTTTCGCAAGGTAATCAAATGAATTCTTATCTTGACATTGGTTGCAACTTATGTTATAGAACCAGAGATTACAAGGAAGGAGCCATATTTAGATCATAGGTGCTCCGTAACCAATGGTCAAATAGTAATTCTCATATACACACAACACTACTGAAATCTTGAAAGATTTAACCATTGAAGTTTCACTTCTAGTTCTAGGACCATATTATCATGTAGAAGCTTAGGTGCAATGTCATCCCCTTCTCAGTTTCTGCTCCGTTTACCAACCAGTGGCGTGGGGAAACGTACAAAATTGATGTTTCATGTAAATATACAGCTCACAAACATTTCATTCAATAAACAAACATAAAATTTTGTATACTATCTAATCACCAAACAACTGTAAAGCATGTTCAATTTCAACAAAATGGTAAGAGGCAGACTTCTAACTTAAAATGACATAATAAGACAATTACCTGGAGCAAAATTTTCAATCGTTCAAGTGGAGCAACAGCAGTGCGAGACCTGGAATATGAGGGGGGGGGGGAATCAAAAGTGTTAGCATACAAGATTACTACACATGCAAAACTATGCATACTTTATCAGCATAAACAGGGTCAGTGTGCCTTACGGTGTAGTTCAACAGTAAAGATTTGTCCATAGACATTGTTGTTGCAAATACATACGAGGTTTTGGATGTGAATCTTCTCTCAGTGATATCTCACTTAAGTCTAAACCATTAGGCAGCCGTGAGGACAGTATAACATTTAATATCTAATATTAGTCCTATATATGACATTTACTATTTCTTAGGATTTACAATTACTATACAAGTAATTCAAACATAAAGTATATTTCATATATTCCACGTTAATATAACTGTGTGTAGCATAATTCACATGTGTTTAATTCAACACATAATTATAATTGTTACCATCATTTGCTTTAAGTTATTTACCTCTTCTTATGTGTCTTGAGGATTATGTGGTGGATAAATTTTTACTGTTAATTTAGACAAGTTTATGCTTTTCCAGACGAATTTCCATCAACTTCCTAGATTATATTCGAATTGCGCCCCCAAGTTATGGCTTCAGTTCTGTTACATTTTCACTATGTACAACTATATAAGTAATTACAGAAGCATAGAAAAACAGTGGCTACTAGTTGAATCAGCATTACTTTCCTACATTCATCAGATATAAACAACATAACAACAACAAAGCGAAACATACAGTACTAAAGGAACCATCTATAAACAAATATTACAATAATCAAGAAAGATCAAGTGTTTTACTTTATATTCTCACTACCACCAATTCATAAGGCCAGCACTCCACTCAATACAAAAATTAAAAGAAAAAATCTACATATCATATACAATTATACATACGCTTAATCCAGCATTCTAATCATTCTCGATAATTCCGACACTAATACACATATCAATCCAAACACTAATACACTATTACACACACTCAAACAAGTGGCACATAATCATCCAAACAGATACGAAACATCAAACAAATACGCATTTCTACATTTACATATATACATATGATTTAATCACATCATTTCATATCAATCCAACAGTAAACAAAACACAACTCATCACAAAAATCACGAAATCAATCGAAAAAAACGCATTTCTAAATCAACACAATCACATACATATCACAAAAACAAAACAACAAACAGAATCAAAACGAACGAGATCAAACACTCACACGCCTCCAGCGACACCGCCGGCGAGAAGAGACTTAGTAATCGAAAGCCACGCGATCTCCGTCGGAGCTTTCACTCCTTCACTCGCAATCTTCGCCTCTTCCGCCAGATTCACGATCCTCGACACCGCCGTTTCGCCGCTCTTCACATCCTCCGATGCCATTTTTGACCGGAAACCTACAGGAATATCACGATTCTCCGGCGAAATTGGTGGAAAGGAAAGAACTTTATGTGAAAATCTGTGTGATATGTGTGTATGTATAGGTGTATGTATATAGGTAAAGGAAACAGTAGTATGGGGAAGTGTGATGATTTGGCGGCTTAACGAAATGGATATAATTCGTTGGGATTATTCTAAAATTTGTGTGATTACCCTCAATTAGGGTACCATAATTATATTAATCATTTAAAAAAAAAGAATAAAACGAAAAACTAACTAATTTAATCATGGATTTGACAAAAAAATAATAATTTAATCATGGTTGTAAAAATCGTTAATCGATATAAATCGATTGAGGTATCGATTTAAGATTAATCGGGGATTAATCGGAAGGATTAACCAGAGTATTAATCGAATATTATAATAATATTTAATATATTAATCTAATTTACAATTAAATATGTCATTATAAATAAATTCACAGAATTAATTGGATTTCAAAAATCGAATCGATTGATTACTTTATAAGGGATTAATCGGCTAAATCGGGGATTTTTAGAATCATGAATTTAATGGTTAATTGCAAAATTAAGCCTACAAGTTTTGAAAATTTTCTGTTTTTAACTTGTTATGTATGTATGTCTTTGAGATTTCATTTTGGGAAAACAATATTTGGCAAAAATAGAAAATGTTTGAGGTACATACTTTTTCTAGTCTTGATTGTGTTTGACATTTAGACACACATGCGTGCATGATCAGGTTCAAGATTAGGTAAGCATTTATATATGGTTTTTGATCTTTCTTGATTTTCTTTCCATCTTTAAATGGGTTTTATAATTTGATTAATTTATTATTCTTTCATTTATTATTATTTCTTTTATTCATAACCGTCCATTAAATCTTCAACTTAAATAAATGATGGTCATTAGATACAACAAAATTAAGTTGTTATGTACAGAAATCTAAGGTTCGATTATCGCAAATAATATATTAATTTATATTTAATACTAAAAAATGTTATATATAAAGGTGTGAGTTTCAAATCTCCCCCAACAACTTATTAAAATTAATATTTATAATATTCTATTACAATAAAAATAAAAAAATAAAAAAATAACCCATATTTTGCACAAGTTATAAGTTAGTATATTTTAATTGGTAAAAAAATGGTAAATTCTTTAAATAATAAAAGTAACCCCTGCAAAAGAAAAATATAATGTGAGAAATAGGCATCGTATGTAGAAATAGGGGTGAACAAAAAACCGAATTGAAATTGAAACCAAACCGGTCAAAACCGAACTGAAAAAACCGAACCGTCAATTGCGGTTTTGATTTTTAAAAACCGAGAGTTTCGTTTCCAGTTCCGGTTGTAGGTTCAAATCGAACCGAAAAAACCCGAAATCGAACCGATTATTTATATAAATAAGTAAATATTTATATTTTTTTATAGATATTTAAAATTAAGCACATTCACACACACACACACACACACACATATATATATATATATATATATATATATATATATATATATATTTGGAAAGTAAAGAAGCAAAAATAAAAAATAATTGGTGCCAATTGAAATACTTTGATGATCCAATTGCTATTATGTATACTTTAAGTTGTGGGCAGGTTGTTCACATATTTAGATCATAATCATACTTAGCAGGTTTATCTTTTGTTTAAATTACAAAGTATACATAATGCATATGTTAAAGGATGACTTCAATAAGGTAATACTTTTGGTAACCAAATCTAATTTAGTTATCAAGCCACCAGCTTGGAATGTGTTTTGGTATACCTTTCAATGTTTTTGTTGCGAAGCTGACAGAGGAAGAGAAGAATAGAATATCTAGTAAGCAATATATATAATTTGAACATGAAGGATTTGATTAAACATAATATTAAGCATGTTCTTTCTTTCTACTTCTAAACTAATTTCTACTACTATTGCCCAGCCATGAAAGGTGTAGTGTCAGTGTTCCCTAGCACAAAAATCTTATTTTCATTTTATTCGATTTTAAAATCGAACCGATAAAAATCGAACCGGGGTTTTAAAACCGAAACTGATGGTTCGGTTGCGGTTTCAATTTTCAATTTTTAAAACTGAGGACTTCCGGTTTCGGTTCCGATTTTATCCAAAAACCGAACCGAACCGGGGTTTGCTCTCCCCTAGGTAGAAATAAACATTTACTAGTTCAGAATCGAGAATCGAACCAGCATGAATTAAATATTTTTTAATTTCAAATTTTATAAATTCATTACAAAAATACATAATTATTATAGGGCAATCTAGCAATGCACCATAACATGATTATAGTCAAAATAATTCTACTTGCATTTTGCATGGGAGTAATTTTTTATCATTGTTTTAATAAACAATTTTCTTTTTGAAATTTGTTATTTGAGGTTCAACTTTATTTATGTCGCAATCTAACCCATCGAAACTTGTGGGTATATGATACTTGAGGTCCACAAACTTTACTTTGGGGTTTCTTGATAAGCACACGCGGACCTTCTCATCTTCTTAATAAAAATATCAACTTTTTACCTATTGAAAATGATAAGGACATTGTTGAAGAAATATCAACAAATTGGTCACCAAAAAAAAAATCAACAAATTAGGAGTTAAAGAATTTTTACAATTTATCTTATTTGGATATTGACAAGTAAACATTTTAGCTAAAAGATAGTAATAATGTAGGATGATAGATACGTACAAACTGCAACTGTTTTACTTATTTGTGTTAATCCAGCATGGCCATGGTAGATTGGTAGTCAATGACTCAATGTCTATTAAGATGTGATTTTTGTAATTAACTACTAATCAATGATTTTTTCTTTATCCTTACGTAATGAGATGTTAATTTTAGAATTTAAGTTTTGATTACCCACGTAGGCGAGGTCAATGATCGACTTGCAAATAAAAACTTCTTACAAGTTACATCCCACTTTAAAAATACTCCATACGACTGAAATTACGTCTGAAATATATGTTCCTTTGTTTTTTTACCCGTATTTTAAATGGTATAAAAATGATAATTTTGTATATTATTTTCTAAATTTTATTTTTATGAATTAAACTTTAAATATCAAATTTTAATTTAGAAAAAAAATTCAAAAAATAACATTTGTAGCTATATTTTTTATTCACTTTAAAATACGTGTATAAAGTCAAAGTAACATGTATTTTGGGATAACATGAACAATAATTTTATCTTATTGACAATACTAATAATTTTTTCCTAAGACATATTTTTGTAAATGCAATATTGGATTAAATAATTATAAATTTATCATTGAAATACTCTATATATTCATGTAATTTCCCTAAGTACTAAGTACGCATTTAATTAGGGACACTTTTCTTTCTTTAATTTTATAATTTGAAGCGGATTAATGTTAAAGATACAAAATTAGTTATGAAAAGTAATTATAAAATAATGTAACATTATTAATATGACGATATAAAATATTTTTATTAATTAATACATTTATGAACGTGGCTCCATCATATTTGATTGAGTTAACTAATCAGGATATGTCACGTGGTATTAAATATTTTTTGTACCTAATACAGTACCATTAGCATTTTTCTTGGCAACACTATATTCTTGTACATGCATTCTTACTTTATTTTTGTTTTATTTTAGTTTGTATTTTTTGCGTCTTTAATAAATATACACTTCTTATATTTTCAAATAATAATATTCTTCAATAAATGATAATTTATATTTTATATTTTATATCATGTTGTGTAAATATTACATAAATTTCTTAGTAAAGAACTTTTCTCATTGCTTTCCCAGTGATAGACATCAAAGTTAATTTAGTAGATCAAAAAATTGATATAAAAAATGAAATATAATTTAAATGGGCCAACTTGGGGAAACAAATTTAAGAAACTGGCAATGGGCTAAAATCAGGCCTGATGCCTTCAGGACATGAACCTTTTAATTTTGGGTAATGCCTTCTATGCGTACGTCAGCCCCAGATCGGAATGTTTTCTGGAATGGATGACAAGAAGGAGGACTGACATTTTGGAGGCTTAGGGGCGACAAAAAAATATGGCCCCTTCTCCTTCGATAACATCCATAGTCTGTAAAAATTATGTATCTTTAGAAATAACGTTTTAACTATCCGTATTGACTATTATATTTAAATAAGCAATAACCGATTAGCAACGATTATAAAAGATAATTTTTTCAAATATTTCTGGATATAGACAGTTGAAATCGGGACTAACATCAATTTTTACTGGCATATATTTTTTTACTGAATTATATATTACACATTTGGAGTTAAGGTTTTAACAAATATAAGATCATCATCTTAACAGATTTACAATATTGACAACTAATGGAAAAATCTATTATCTATTATATACTCCCTCCGTTCCATAAAACTCTTCCCATTTTCCTTGGACACGTTTGCCAATGCACATTTTTAATCGTTAATATCTTTAATTTCGTATTAATTTTAAATATAAAAACTTCACTGTATTAAAGTACTCATAAATACGAATCCAACAAGATCACTCATGACTATATTTGATCTTATAAATTAGACGTAAATTAGCAATTTGTCTCATGTTATGAACAGTACCGACAAAAAAAATGAGAAGAGTTTAAAGAGACAGAGGGGGTATATAATAGCCCAACATGAGCTATAATTAAAGAGACATTTTATTTCATCTTAAATCCTTACACATTTTATTTCATGTGACATCCTTTATATCTATTATAGGCTTTTGTGCCTATTTAGTAAATTACTAATTTGTCCTTAAATTTAAATGAATGTTAAAAATTTTGAAGTTGGAAGGAATTGAACCCATGACCTTTCAACACTTGTAACTTTGTGTTCACATGTTCAACCACTAAACCAAATCACTTCTTTGTGCAACTTTTTAAACTCATTCACTACATGCTCAAATAACTCACCTATTAGCAATATTTATTTTTTAATTTATTCAAGATAAAATTGCCCACATAATTTTTATTAATTTTAATCATTTGAATTTTGATAATTAAAACTATGTCATTCATATACTCATAAATATATGCTCACGTTTATTTTTATGATTTATTAGGAATAAAATCATTAAAATATTTGCACATATAATAGTAAAAAATGGTAGTCGGGGAGGAAAAATATAAATTGACAAATATGGTGTCGTCGAAATAAGAATTAAGAAAGGTACTGAGTGGCTGAAAATTGGTCAAAAAAAAAAAAATCAAAGTGAGGTGGTAGGTGACGGAAAATAAGTAGACGTCTATGTCAAGTAGGTAAACGGGCGGAAGTGAAAATAGATGTATAAAATTTTATTATAATATTTCTCTTTTTTAACAATTATATCTATATATTAGTCAAATTGCCAGATTATGTTTATTATTAAATTGTTACATTGATGAATGAAGTGTATAACATATTTTTACTCGGTATCATTATAATATTTTATTTTATGTATGAAAGGTACTGAGGTGGCTGAAAATTGGTAAAAAAAAAATCGAATTGAGGAGGTAGGTGACGGAAAATTAGTAGAAGTTATCTGAAGTAGGTAAACGGGCGGAAGTGAAAATAGATATATAAATATTTATTATAATATTTCTTTCTTTTAACAATTATGTCTATATTAGTCGAATGGCCAGAATACAAAAAATGATAAATAAGGTGTAAAACATATTTATACTCGATATCATTATAATATTTTATTTTAAGTATATTTGCACTATATCGGTTAATCCTATTATCATCGGGTAATTTATAGATTGATTAACAAAATAGATTAAAATATTAAAAATAAGAAATAATTTACATATGGGATTTGGATTTGGTAAAAAAATGTCAATATGGTTTTGATATCTATTGTCCCTCGCACTTTATTTTTGCAGCATTTTCGTGATATGCTAATGTTATTAACTTCATACAAAATGAGTTTTGCAACCATATATAAGATAGTAATTTTAACTAATTTTAATAATTTATGCCATTCATATACTCATAAATTTATGCTCACGTTTATTTTTATGATTTATTAGGGATAAAATCATTAAAATATTTTCACATATAATAGTAAAAAATGGTAGTCGGGGAGGGAAAATATAAATTGACAAATATGATGTCGTCGAAGTCAGAATTAAGAAAGGTACTGAGTGGTTGAAAATTGGTCAAAAAAAAAATTAAAGTGAGGAGGTAGGTGACGAAAAATAAGTAGACGTCTATGTCAAGTAGGTAAACGGACGGAAGTGAAAATAGATCTATAAAATTTTATTATAATATTTCTCTTTTTTAACAATTATATCTATATATTAGTCAAATGGCCAGATTATGTTTATTATTAAATTGTTACATTGATGAATGAAGTGTATAACATATTTTTACACGGTATCATTATAACATTTTATTTTATGCATGAAAGGTATTGAGGTGGCCGAAAATTGGTAAAAAAAAAAAATCGAAGTGAGGCGGTAAGTGACAAAAAATTAGTAGAAGTTATCTCAAGTAGGTAAACGGGCGGAAGTAAAAATAGATATATAAAAATTTATTATAATATTTCTCTCTTTTAACAATTATGTCTATATTAGTCGAATGGCCAGAATACAAAAAATGATAAATAAGGTGTAAAACATATTTATACTCGATATCAGTATAATATTTTATTTTAAGTATATTTGCACTATATCGGTTAATCCTATTATCATCGGGTAATTTATAGATTGATTAACAAAATAGATTAAAATATTAAAAATAAGAAATAATTTACATATAGGATTTGGATTTGGTAAAAAAATGTCAATATGGTTTTGATATCTATTGTCCATCGCACTTTATTTTTGCAGCATTTTCGTAATATGCTAATGTTATTAAGTTCATACAAAATGAGTTTTACAACCATATATAAGATAGTAATATACCAATTTCACTTGAATTTTAAACTCCAATGCGAGTTTCAACCCGGTGTGAGACTAATAAACTCGAAAATTGCTGATATATACAATGTCTTATGATCACGGATGTGGTAAGTGTATTTTTTTATTTTTCGGCTATCATTTTGCTGTTACCTGAAATTAAAATGATATTCGGGATGCTTCATTATCGTAGTTATGTCTATCTTATTTTCATAGATTGAATTTTATTGTACATATGAACTTTTACAACATAATTCATTCGGTGCATACATTAACACATCTCATTTTAAAAACCCGTTATGAGTTATGACACTTTAATTTTAGTTACTCGTGTATTTTGTTGAATTTGTACATGTCTAAATATGGATTGTCTTGAAATTTGAGATATTACCTTGGGGTTTTGAAAGTTCACTTCTGAGAATAGATATATAGTACAATGTATTTGAAGAAAAGATTTTGTTATGGTCAGTTTGCTATGGAAAGGATACATCTGCGATGGTCAAATACCATGATCTTAGAAAAGCACACATCACATATTTATTTTGAACGTGCACAACTATTAGAATAAATTTGTTATTCTCCTTGTTTTCCGAAATTGGTCGGAGAAAAGGATCCAAAATTGGAAATGTGCGCTGAAATTCAAAATTGGAAATATGCGGTGAGATTTTATTAGCAGAACTATATGACTCTATTACTTTTATTTTTTCGTCACATTACATTATTTCTTACAATATTAAATTAGAAATAATATAATATTTAATTCTTATCCACCCAAAATAAATAAGCCAGCTGTTTTCTCATGTATTTCAATACAACAAGATTATTGTGGTAATACTTGGCATTTAATTAACTCTTACTTATAGATTTCAGTCGGCCATTCTTTTTACACTGACCAAACATAACTAAAAATATAACTTTCGCGGTTCAGAATCTAATAATATTTTGATACTATAACATCTTAAATAGATCGAAATATGTAAAGTAGACTAATACGAGAAAATTCTATGAATTATTATATGGCCCGTGAAAGCATGCGCTATCATACTAGTTCCATCTTAATTCTTAAATCCTTACACATTTTATTCCATCTAAAATGACCGATTTACCCTTTTATTCATTATTTTTAAAAAATAATGATATTGGGAATTGAACCTAGGTTTCTACAATGTGTAGAAAGCTTCCTACCACCACACTACCCACTCTTATTTGTTTTTGTATGATACACATTATATGTGTGCAGGTGTGTCGTGTGATTAAAAAAAATGTGGTACTTTAGTTAGTGCGACATATTAACAAATTTTAGGTACTTTAGTTATTACGAGGTATTAACAAATTTTAGTCTTCAATTTATTCTTACATTCATTGATTCGAATTATGATATATTATATTAAAAATTAATTATTGATATATAAATTTTGGTTTGGTTATACTAGACCAATCAATCACAGTTATGTTAAATCTACACATTATAGATGTGTGTGTGTTGCTTGAGTGAAACAAAATATAATATGATAATTATTGCGACATATTAGCAATCTTTGGTCATAATTTTATTTTTATATTTATTGATTTGGATCATAATAAATTATGTTATATTAAAATATCAATTTGTGATACATAATATATAGTTTGTTTATACATTTTAAAATAATAATAATAATAATAATAATAATAATAATAATAATAATCAAATAATATTTGTAGGGTCACCGATTTAATTCACACATCTTCTTATCACTAGACCACTCAGTCACATGTGTTTTAAATCATACACATTATAGATGTGTATGCATGTTACTTGAGTGAAATAAACTTTGATATTTTTAATTATTGTAACATATTAACAATTTTTGGCTATATTCTATTTTAACATTTATTGATTCGGTATATTATGTTATATCATTTATTAATATTATTCTCTATAGATGTTAATATTTAGAACTATACAAATTATTTATTTGACGAATTTATTGATTTATCAAATAATTATTTACCAAGACACGATTGATTAAAAGGTAAATTTTTAGAATTTTTTTAAATAATTAAAATATAAAATAAAAATTATAATAAATTTTAGAAAATAAGTAAAGCTAGAGGCTCGTAATTCGATAAGAGAAACAACAAACCCATTCAAGTCTTTGTTTAATCTGTTCACTCCAATTAGGATATTTGGATGAAGCTGTATTTGCAAAAAGAAAGGATGAATTCATTGCCAAAGCACGAACATAAGGCATACGAGCAACTTCAACTTATGATGATAGAAGTACGAAAAAATATTCTAAAGTGTGATAAGTCCGTAGTTACACAAGATATATTCACTCAGTCAATTAGAATTATCTGGTGTTTTAAAAGTCTAAAGGACAGAGGAAGAGTAAAGGGCAAAGAATGCTTAAAATGAAGAAATTAGAAGAAAATAGATGAAAGAGTTAGAAAGATAGTTTTAAGAGGTGAAAGCGCAAGGCCTGAGTAAAGTATTAGAAGATTTACAAAGCATTTACACATCAAACAATACCTAAGATTACATCTCCTAAGTATTCACATATCAAACAAACACAATATGACTGTATATATAGCCACCCAAAACTTAGCCACCAAGACTTACCATACTTGTTCTACAAGTCTTACCATACTTTTAATACAAGCCTTCCCATTCTTGGCACCTAATTACCCAACTTAGTGATCAAGACATACAATACATATATAATAATTGTCAATACATACAATTATTATCTTACCTATATATATCTTGAACCACCCAAGCCCATAACATCATATTGGATTGAAACCAACAATCCTCCCCTTCAACCCAGTACTCAAATCGGATTGAACGGTAATCTTCAAGCCATCAATGTCCATTCGTTAATGCCTCCCCTCGAACAGGAACCTCATCTTCTTGCTCTTCCAATCTTGAGTGTCGCTAAAACTCGTATAGTGACCCTCCAAACCACAATTTTTCATCATAGCGGTGTATCCATCTACAAAATCACGTGCATCAACCACCACAAGTGCTCTTCCACATGTTAAGTCAGCCGATCCTTACTTTTACAATCCTTCAGTGTCTTGAAGAAAAGCACTAGTATTATCCAAATAGTTCACCTAGTTGATCAAGCCATTGAAACAATTGCGATGATCTCTTCCATCTTCTTCCATCTCGAGTCCGAACACATATTTCTTGAAAAACCCACTCCTCAAGAACATCAAGATTGATCCACGGTGCAAGGGCCAACCGAATAATCCATACCGCACGTAACATTGTCTCTACCCTCTTTGAACCTCGAAATTTCCCTCGATCTCATCCATCACGAACCCGAACCTTGGCTCAAATATCACTTGTTAGGGGACTTTACACAATCCAAGATTTACAAACAATAATACATAGCACACACACAACCAATCGATTAGTTGACAAGTTCCACCAAAACGCATTTACACGTTATTTAAGTATCACTTCTACTACTATTAACAATAAGTAAAAGTAAAACAAGAACACACACAATATTTGACGTGGAAACACCCACGACCCAACTCGTATTATTAATCCAAACAATTATTAGTACATCAAAACAATAACACCTTAACGGTATCCCAAACCCGATACTTGAGGCAAACAATGCTCAACCATCTCTTAAACAATAACTAAGACTACATCTCTTAAGTATTCACCTATCAAACAAACACAATATGACTATGCATATATAGCCACCCAAAACTTAGTCACCAAGACTTACCATAATTGTTTTACAAGTCTTACCATACTTGTTATACAAGCCTTCCAATTCTTGGCACCTAATTACCCAACTTAGTGATCAAGACATGCCATATATAATAATTGTCTACACATACAATTATTATCTTACCCATATATATCTTGGATCATCCAAGCCCATAACATCATATTGGGTTTAAATCCAACAATGCCATCCGATATCATAATTAGCTTTCGAGTGAATAAACGTTCAAGAAATAGTAGAGACCTAATTAGATCATTTTGTCAAAACATTTAAAAATTTAGACGAGTTGAACCCTTAACATCAGTTAAACAAGCTTAACATCAGTTAAATAAACCTAAATACTAAATATATTTAATCTATTTTCTTCAAGATGAGAAAGATAAAAGCGTCAAGTAAACATTACCTCTCTTATTTTTAAAGGTTTCAATAGTTGAGTACTAAAAATTACAAAATTGAAAATATAAATATAAATTTTATATTCATGAAACCATACAATCAACAAAACATAAACTACTAATTTTATCCCTTAGAGCATTTCCAATGGGAGAGCCCCTTAGCAAAAAAATCCTAAGTGGCAAATATTTTAAATAATTTGTATAAATTTTGAATCTCCAACCATTCAAAACCCTTGGCTATAAATAGCCAATATTTCCAAGTTGGCCAAATTTGTCGAACCTATCAAGAACTGTAACAAAGCTGTACATATAAATTTTATTAATATAGCCAACCCCATTGGAGTACAACACCTTACAGATTCAGCAAATACCTTACAGGTTCAACAAATATTATTTTAGACAACCACTTTTAGCCAGCCCCATTGGAGATGCTCTTATATGAGCAAACACTCGTTGCACGCTATAAACTTAAACAAACTTATGTAATGAAACTAATTCAAAAAATTAAGTTAGTTTGATATTATTTTGAAAGATATAATCTACTTAACTAAGATATGAAGAACATCTATTTTTGCATTTAGGCCTCAAACTTTGTCAAATTCTTTTGCTATACTAATTATAATAATTGAAGTAGAGAAATGTTAAATTTATAAAAATGCAATATTAATTTGAATATCTCACACGTATTTAAACATGTATATAAATACACAGATTGTATAATATTTTTAGATCCCCGATTTCTATAGATCTAATACGATTACTGTAGAATGGGTGTCAACCCAAGTTCCACATCATTAATATAAAGAAAAATTATCCTGAATATTAACAGCCAAACAACTTCATTAGTATGAGGCCTTTTGGGAGAAGCCCAAAAACAAATCCGTTACGGGCTTGACCATGGTCCAGAGCGAACAATATCATACTAATGTGGAGTTAATGGCAACAAGTGGTATCAGAACCGATGGTTAAGAAGTTAATCCTGGGGTTGCGGATGCAAGTTGTGTGGTGTGGGAGTCTCTCCAGAACTACGATTGGAGATCTTGGACGGCTTGTGTCGAAAAATCTTCCTGACACTGAAGTGGTTGGGCGACGTATTCCGCAAGATGAGGAGCCACATATGAGTAGCGGCGGTATAAGGGTCACAAGATTGGTGGTTCTTGTATTGAGGGGAGATTGTAGAATGGATGTCAACTCAAGTTTCACATCGTTTAGATTAAAAAGAATTATCTTGAATATAAGTAACAAAACAACTACATTAGTATGGAACCTTTTGGGAGGAGGATAAATGGCAGTTAGGTCACTCAACTGACTAAACACTTTCAGTTGGGTCATCAAACTAAAAAAATTTTCAATCAGGGCACATAATTAATAAAAACTTTCAATCAGGTCACTGGGATTTACGGACGTTAAAAAGAAACGGAAAGATAACACATCATATTGACATGACTAGCTTTTATCCGATTGACTAACTTTCAATCACATAACTGGTAAAAATTTTCAATCAGGCCAGATAACTGATAAAAGCTTTCAATCAGATTATATAATTGATAAAAATTTTCAATTAGGTCACTAGGGTTTTACGGACCTGATTCATGCTGAGTCATCTTTCCATCTCTTTTTTAACGTCCGTAGACCCAAGTGACTTGAGTGAAAGTTTTTATCAATTATATGACCTGATTGAAAGCTTTTTGAGTTGGATAACCCAAATAAAAGTTTTCAATCAATTGAGTGGCCTAACTACCATTTAACCTGTTAATGGATGTTGCGCCACCCAACAATTACAAGCATTGCATAAGCCACAAGGTCATTATACCTATGTACACTAAAACCTCTCGATACCATGATAAATTAATATTTTTAATGTAAATTTTTGATCCTAACATAATAGCGGAAGTATAAAATTAATCTCAATTAATTAATAACTTCTTTAAATTAATAAAATTCGTCGATCCTAATGATATTAATTTATAAAAGTTTTAGTGTATAAATATAGACTTACCGTGTGAGTGTGTCCGTGTGTCGCATCGCTAAAAAAGAATATAGTAAAATACCGTGTATGTTACCTATCCATAACACGTAGTTGGTAGTCGTATTAATATTATCAATCGAAAACGTATTAATATTATCAATCGAAAAGGAAGTAGTCAAAACAGTACATCCCAACACATACCTTCTTCTAACAAGTACTAGGTTGCGTAACAAGGGTGAAAACTGAGTAAAATGTGTACGTAATTTTTATGAGCTGACCAACAACAAGTGAGCAATTTATTCTGGAAACAAGACTTTGAAAAGAACATTGAAAAAATAAAAAAAGACTTTGAAAAGAAGCGCCGTATAATTGGCTATCTTAAAAATTACAAGTACTGTATTGTACGTTTGATGTAGTACGTAACATGCATTACTATACTAACACAACTTGGTCTGTTATGTCTCTTGGTAACTGATTAGATAATGATAGTGTCACGCAAGTACAGCTACAGAATGTCGATTGCATCCCATACTCACCATAGATCTACGATCTATCTCACTACTCATGCAACTAGCTAAATAAACAAGTCGAGTCGAGTACTAAAAATTCTACGTTCGAATTTGATCGAAAAAATCGAATTAAAATTCAAACTCTGATTAAATCATGAATTTAAAATTGATAACTCATTGCACAAAATTTGATAAGTTCAGATTTGAATCGATCATTTTGCACTATGATATAAGTATTAGAATATTCTGTATTTGATCGTCCTATACGATAATACGAAACAGAAGTATTTGTGTAGTATACAAGATATCAACATGACAACATGTAGCTATCAAAAAAGCAAAAAAGATTTATGTAGCTATCAAATGAATGTGAAAAGCTTTTACACCAAACTAATGTCAGTATTGAATTATAAATATACTCGTTTACATAGACAGAATTTTTCTTGTTTTTTTATGCAGGTCCACAGGCCACAGACAGAGATGACTTTATCTAGTCAATTACAGCTAACAATTTATTAGTACATTTATTGGAACACTTAATAGACCCAAGCTTTGTCAAAGCATGAGCTTTTGTACAATTCAAGTCTTGATTTTTAAGCTCTACAACAATTTCCCTTTTGTACAACAATGGTGTTTGTGATTTATGAATTGGTTCAACCCATTATCTTGAATTTTCTTGATATTCCAAGATTCTCTGCTTACATACAAGGTTTATTATAGTTATGATGATGGTATTATGAAAATCACATCTTTTGACTTTTCTCTTTCTCACTTAGTTTAAGAATATAAACAAATTAACTATATCTACCTAAGCATCATTCACACTTGGTTTGTTCAGTTTTGATATGGATGTTTTAAAAGACAGGTTAGTTAGATGTCCCAGCTGTGATTATCTTCTTCCTCATCATTTCTCTCTTGACCACTGTGTTAGTTGTGGTGCTGCTTTTCCAGGTACTTTCTCCCCCCACCCCTTTTTTATGTATTTGAATATATGTGTTTGTGTCTATGTGTTGTTTCTTAGTTTAACTTAGAATTGCAGTTTGATCAAGATTCATATGCAATTTCATAATTTTATCACATGTTGGGGATTATGGGCTTAAGTAATGAGTATTTTGTATATGTGTTTGAGTAAGGTTTGATTTTGATTAATTAATTTTACGATTCAGGAGAGCGAATACCTATGATTGATAAATTGTTAGAGAAATCTGAGGAGGAAAACAGTTGGAATGGTATTGAAAGTGGTGGTGTTAGTTTGGCTAGTTCTTCCATGATTGAGAAGGATAACAATGATGGTGCTTTGATTAGGGGAAAAGAAAGAATTTTTTCTGTAAGAACACATTATACGGCTGGTAGTTCTTCGTTTACAGCGGGGAATAGCAAGTTGTTGGGTGATCATGTAAGTGGGAGAGAAGATACAGATGGCCTAAGCTCTAATCCGAACAGTAGATTTGAGTATTATGATTACAAGAAAGGTATGGGACAATCTAGACTTCCTACTGACTATGATTTTGATCCAAATGTGGGTAGTTCTGAGAATGTTACTACAGATATAGCAAATCAGATGGAAGAAATTAGGCAGCGTTTTAATAGTAGTTTAGATGGGCTTGCTAAAGTCGAAAGTTCAGAACTTTATCGAGCTGAGCTCCTTAGAAAGCTTAATGAGTTGAAGGACCAACTTATTCGATTAGACAATGCAGTAGAACATCCAATGAGAGGAATAGATTCTGATAGAGAAATGGTCCGGCCTCCACTCGATCTTTACGATGGACAAGAACCTTCAATGCCAGAAAGCTCTACCAGTTCGTATAACTTTAGAGTGCAACGCCCTCCGCGAGATAAACGCGATCCTAGGCCTCTTTACCATGATCGATATCACAAACCCTTTCATCATGGCCAAAGTTATGATGTACATGCACCAAGGCATGTTCCATATGAAATATTGCAACACAAAGATGCATATCGACCTCAAATGTCTAAGACGCTTCCAAACCAGGCGCTAAATCAATACTTGCCATGGACATATCCTGACCATTTTAGTGGAAAGTACAAAGACTTTGATCAAGATCCCCTAACATCACTTCCACGCGAAACCTCTTTTCACCAACATGGGTGCTCCTGTTATCAATGTTATAGCAAGAACTGGAAAGTCTCTCATAAGGTCCCTTCCCCTCCAAATACAAATCATTATCAACATGAAAATCCTATTACAAATGGCTCGCTATTTCCTAACCCCATGAACTTGGCACCTCCTCCTCTTCATTCCCAGGATCTTCAGATTCATACACGGAACTTGAGAGACCTCGTTTTGGAAAACGGTGTTAATGTTCAGCGCCAGAAAAGAAGGCTGGTAATAGGCCATGACAATAGGCGAATTTTCCATCCTATTGCAGGGGGTGCTCCAATTATAACGTGCCCTATTTGCTTTGAGCTGCTAAAGCTGCCAAGAAAACTTATGTTGGCCGAGGATATTCAACGAAAAATGTGTTGTGGGGCTTGTTCTACCATATTTCTGTGTGAAGTCGATAGAAAGGGCATTGTCATTTCAGTTCAGGAACAATTCAATCAAAGTTCTGAGCAAAATGACTATTCTGCTGAGAGGTTGGGTGAAAATATTCATGTCTCTTCAGGTAGTTCGGATGCTGGGGTCACAAACTCTGAATCCAAAGATTATGATAGTTCTGGTTATAACTACCAGTTACAAGATAAAGAACCTAATTTATTGCGAGAAGACCGGAACTCAAATGCAGTTGAAATGAGGCAGGAATCTTCTCTTTCATCTTCCAGTTTTTCTGAAGATGAACAACTTCAGGATAGTGCAACTGTTGAAAGAGCTGTTGTGAAATCTGTGGAGCCTCCGTCCAAAGATAATGAATCTTTACCCATCCAAGAACATCATGCCAATAATTCAAACAGTGATATCAGCAAAGATGGGAAAGGAAATAAGAGTAAACGAAGTTATGTAAGGAAGCTATTCCACAGACTAACCAACTCTCGACAGAATCCTGTAAAAGATATAACACTGGCGTCTGAGACGGATATTTCTTCTGAAGCTTACATGAATAGCGGTGTGACACAAGACTCTAGAGAGGAGTCCGTCGAAGAAGAGCATCCTAATTCCAATAAGAGAATCGAGTCAATCTTTTCAGGGCTCCGAGAATACAGGTCTCAGGATTTCTCTGATTCAAGTCAGAGCTTGGAGATTGAAGGATCCGATGTTTATGTCAATGGACAAAACATACCACTGCTTGCCGTAAAGAAAGCTGAAAAGTTGGCAGGGACTATACAACCTGGAGAGTACTGGTTAGTACCTCAACCAAGTCATAGCAGTTATTTGATGTCATATGAATACTTAATTGATTATGTTATATGTCATATTTGTTGTGGTTCTCATGATGATTCTAGCTGCAGCTAAAATGAATCATGTGCAAAATTATAAGCTTCAAATATTTCAAAATGTACAGAGACTTTTTGAGGAGAAAGATATATTCTTTTCAATTAATTTCAACTGGTTGCTCATTATTATCTCTTTTTTTCAGGTATGATTTCCAAGCTGGATTTTGGGGAGTCATGGGCCACCCCTGCCTTGGCATTGTAGCGGTGAGATCAATTAGTAATTATTTGATCAACTCTTTTATTTTGGACAGATCAACTCCTTTTACTTTGGCTAGTCATGTTTGCCATTCGTACTAATGACAAAAGTTTGATTTCTTGCAGCCGTACATTAATGCATTCAATTATCCCATGCCAAAGGGTTGTGCTGCCGGAAACACAGGAGTCTTTGTAAATGGGCGAGAACTAAATCAGGGAGACTTGGATAAACTTTCTAGCAGAGGTCTACCAGTAACAAAACATAAATCGTATATTATAAAAATCAGTGGTAAAGTTCTGGATGCGGAAACCCGTGAAGTACTATACAACCTAGGCAAACTTGCCCCAACGTATGTTTCAATGTTCCCTAAACTAATTCAGTTTTGAAGCTTTTGCATATTAAATTACTAAATTGTTCGTATAAAAAAAACTAATCTAATTCTTTGTTTTCACAATAAAGAAATTATGCTAGTGATCTTAGTTTGGTTAAAGAAATTGTGAATCTGACATTTTTGCTGATGTATTGCTGGAAAGCAATTGTGTTGCGTAGCCTATAGCGTGATTCTATACATCCTGGTACAAAAACTATAAACTATCTTAGGCTTAGTACATATCCAACTGCTGCCTCACTTTTTTGTGCTAAATTCTCCCTAACCGTAAATAGTCTGTTCTTAATTTTTTCTTTTCAACGGAGAACTTTTAATGTACTGCATATGTCACTTATAAATCCGCATCACGATGCTAATTGTATTCTGTGTACAAATTATGATCGAGCAGGGTTCAAAGGGCAAGGCGTGGATTTGGAATGAAGGTCCCAAAATCTTTGCGAAAAGATCAAGAAGGTGAAGCAACTTCGATTTCTTAGTAGGATTACAAAGACTGCAGAAAGACATAATATCAGTTACAATGCCAGTAGTAGATATTCGTTTGAAGGGTGGAAATGGTATCAAAATGGATGCCTTAGCAGCTTGATTTTATTTACAATGCCAGTAGCAGCTCTTTTACTGATTTTTTATAATTATTATTTACTTGATTTTTCCTAAAAAAGTAGGGTAGCAGTTAGTACATGAAAATCGTACAGCTTTTTGTATCTTAGGTCGAATGTGGAAGATATGTAAACCATTTGTACACAATATATGTTTCTCGTTACAGTTAAACCTCGATTAAGTAATATCCGATAAAGTAATAACCTCGCTTAAGTAATAATTTTCATCGGTCCCAACTTGGGCCAATGTTGTAAAGTAATATTCTCGCTAAAAGCATAAGATAATAAAAAATTCGAAAGTCATTAAGGGCCCAAGTAATATGTAAAGTAATAATTCCATAATTATATATATATATATATATATATATATATATATATATATATATATATATATATATAATGTATATGATTACAAAATTTAATTCTTATTAAAATATGAATCTATTGTAGCTTGTTTCTTCTTTCCACCAAAGCCAAAATTAATCTCGTCCTTGACTTTATGTAAAGCAAAAATAACTCCTGGTATGTTTTGCTCGTGTTGTAACAAGTAATTGTTCAAAGTGGTGAGTGCTTGAAATGCTTCCTTTGATGACACGCTTGGGATGACATTGCTATCGTCGGGTTCAGGATCAGTCCCTTCATCAGTGCTCATTACCGACTCAATGATTTCTTCATCCGTAGGTGATTCCATAACCGCATCATTCTCGTTTGGATAGTTTAAGAGATGCTCGACATCCATCACATTCCTATATCGTAAATTAGAGATAACTTCATTTAATCCTTCGACACCTTCATTTATTTCTCCAAGTTCTTGTTCATCATTTTCTTCTGAACGAATCTTGCAATGCCGAAAACAATTTGCAATTGTGGTTGTTTTCACATCAATATTCCAAGCCATGTTAGCAAAACTAATAGCATTCAAGATATTAACTTTTTCAGGATTTGTTGCATTAACTTCAAGACTTTGCAACATGCTAGAATATAGACGACGCCGATAGTGAACTTTAAATGCTCGAATAATTCCAGCATCGCATGGTTGAATCTTAGATGTTGTGTTAGGAGGTAGAAAGAACAACTCTGTATTTCTCAAGCCTTCAACTATTTTTGGATGAGCAGGACAATTGTCAACAATCAAAAGTACCTTCCTGCCATTCATTTTACTATCAAACCAAGTAACAAATTCTTGAAAAAGCAAGCCAGTCATCCAAGCCTTCTTGTTAAAACGATACACACAATTAAGATTGTTTATATTCACATTTTTAAAGCACCTAGGATTGGCGTACTTACCAATGATCCAAAGTGGAACTTTGTCAGACCCATCACCGTTGCAACACACAACTACAGTGATTCTCTCTTTATCTTTTTTGCGGCCCTCTAGCTGTTTGGTAGCTAGTGAATGGTCAAATTCAAGTCGATAGAATAATCCCGTTTCATCCATGTTATAAATATCTTTCAACTGAAATTGATCCAATTTTGATCGGATGCCTGGCAATGCATTTTCAATGTTCTCCATCATCACTGAACCACTTTCACCAAAACGCCGATAAGATTTGATTCCATATCTTGCCTTGAAACGTTCTAACCATCCACTGGAAAAGCTAAAATCGGAATTACTTTCCCCATACATTTTCTTCATTAGCTCCTTTCCTTTTTCTTGAATGATTTCTCCAGACATATTAACTTTATCTTGCCTTTGAAGAAACCACTCAAACAAAACTTTCTCTAACTCTGGATATTTTGCTGATTTGTGTTTTTTGACATCACTTTGTTTCCTCTCGTCGGACAAGTATTCCGAGGCTCTCTTGAGTGTGTTTGATATAGTTGATTGACTGATATCTAAGTCATATTTTTGATGTACCCATGCTTGTAAATCTTTCTGGCTTACACCTGGATTCTCCTTTTTATATTCACAAATAGCACTCCTTATCTTATCTGTGATTGCTGATTTTTTCACTCCTTTTAGATGATGCGAAGACATTGGTGTATACTGTAAAACAAAGTTGATATTGTATGTGTCTGTAGTGTACCATTCTATCATTTTATATAGTTAATCACAAAGTCTTATCATTAATATTATGGTGTCTCTTCATGTATTTTTATTTAAGAATTACAATAAATATTAGATGGTTGAGTTTCAATACAACGTACACAACACATGTTACCTTTATGTACTGATCTGGTGCAATTTTAATATGCATGCATCTAGTTTTTGGATATAAGTAATCATAATAAAAGTAATTTTAGATCAAATACATTTCATGTGATTAATTCTAGTTTTTATACGTACATTATATATTATACTGTACCACGTAAACATAAAAATTCGGTAAAGTAATAAAATATTACTTTATCGATAAAGTAATAAAATATTATTATATCGATAAAGTAATAAATTCGGTAAAGTAATATTTTTTCCCGGTCCCAAGGGTATTACTTTAAAAAGGTTTAACTGTAATATGATGCGGAGTTCTTGTGGTTACTGACTTATCGGCTAATTATCATGGTGGTCTTTTTAAATTTATTATTGTAAACACTTGAAATCCGTTTTTTTAATAAGTAACGTTAGAGCATCTCCAAAGGAGATAGCTAATTGTCAGCTAAAATCAGAAAAATAGATGATTATGTTAAATTTGCTGAACCTGTAGGGGGTTGTACTCCAATGGGGTTAGCTATAATGGTTAACTATATTTCAAAAACAATATTTGATAATTAGTTTTATTAATAAATATAAATAAAAATATATAAGATTGATGATGTGTCATGATATAAGTGGATATTGTGGGTTTTAGATGTTATCTATAATTTTTAGATGTTTGCCAAATATAGAGGATATGTAATCGATTATGTAAAAGTTTACCTAACAGGCACAATGGCTGGAGAGAGCTCTTTTTTAGAGGATAGGTAAAAATGGTACTAGTTGACACAATATAGCTAAGTGGAGGCTCCGGTTGGAGTTGCTCTTACATGCATTACATATGAGTATCTTGGGGTAAGTCACAATTTTTTTTTTAAAATCTAAAGAGCCATAATTTTCCAGCTACCCGAAGGCATAAGAGAAGATAGGACAGATTGGAGGAAAAAGGTCCAAATTAACATGATACTTACATTATATCCTTAGAGCATCTCCAACGGCGTTAGCTAAAAATGATTAGTTATATTACATAAAATATTGATTATGTAAATTTTGTCGAACCTGTAAGATATTGTGTTCCGAGGATATTGGCTATAATGATTGACTATATTTTAAAAATGGTATGTTATTAATATTTCAAGTTGTTTTTAATGGAATATATAATTTTAATATACAAATAAGTGATGTGGCAATTCACTACAGGTCTCTAGAGGTTCGACAAATATAGCCAACATCAAGAGATTATCTATAATTATAGATAACAGTTTTGTCCCATTGGAGTGTAAATTTTTTTACACATTCTTTATAATTCTTATTTATGGTAATTAAATTTAAAATTTACCTAAGGGGTCTCTCCCATTGGAGATGCTTATATATAATAAATGTAAAGAGGATTTTATTCGATTTTAAAATTTTTAAAATACTTTTGTTAGAGCATGTCCAACCGTATAAAGTTCTTAGGTAAAAATTAAGATAAATTATCTTAAATAAGAATTATAGAGGATTTGTAAGATGTTGTCCATTTCAACGGGACAAAATCCTTAGCTAAGAATTTAGACAATCATAATAGGTTAGGTATATTTGTCGAACCTTTAGCAACCTATAATGAAACTCCACATCATCAATTAACATATTTAAATAGAGTTGGATTCAGTAGAGACCATGTTTTTTGTGGAATCCTGGAGTCCACATTTGTTCTGCATATATTCATGAGCATTTTACATTGCATTTAACAATTTTCTACGGTCATCACCAAGATTAGTTAGGGTTTTTTCAACACTATCGTCGAAATCCATCACAAATATACATTATATTTTCCGCAACGATAAAATATTGAATTTGCAGAACAAATTTTATTTTGCAGAACCAAGTGTTCAAGAACAAAACGATTTAAATATTTTACATCAATTCAAGAGATGTTTAGGCATGTTTATGAGCAGTTTACGATCATGTTCAAGAGAAAAATGTTTTTGCATTGTAAAATATTGTTAAATGCGAATTAATGTATGCAGAATAAAGGTGGACTCCAGAACTCTACAAAAAACATGATTCCACGGAACTTTGTTCTATTTAAATAATATATTTTATTTTTCGAACAACTTGAAATAATAATAACATACCATTTTTAAAATATATCAACCAAATATAGTCAATCTCATTAGAGTAAAAACACATTACACATTCAATAAATTTTATATAATCAATATTTAGCCAATCATTTTTACAAAATACCGTTAGTGCCTTTGGGATGCTCTTAGAATACATTTTAAAACATACGATTTTCAATTTTCACAACATAATATACAAGTTTTATTTAATCTTTGCAATAGTAATTGATTCATGTTGTGTTAATTCTCATTGCAACTGAATCAACTTAAAGAAAAACAGAATAGCAATTTATTAAAATAAAATTCAAATAATAAAATTTTGTTCCTTTAGAAATATCATAATTTTGAAAACCTCCATATTCCAAACACAGATATTATTGATTCCACGTTGATTCACTAAATATATGATTCCGAAAATCACCGTTCCACAATGTTTATCCCAAAATCTGTTGAAAATTCAAATTTTACAATCAAACGGTCAAAAGTTAATCCCCCTCAAAATACTATTCAATTTAGCAAATAAATTTGAAATTAGAAATCCATAGAGCCGTTAGTCCCCTCACCCCCTTTTCCCATTTGCCCCTATATAAAACCCTAAACCCCAATCACAAACACATATACTGCTATACCAATCCCTTTCTCAATCTCTCTCTCTCTCTCGAAATCTTTTCGACAATGGCAGACATTTCGATTTCCGGAGAACCCGATCTCGTCCCGACTAAAAAAGGGCGATCAAGAAAAGCCCTTAAACCATCAAATGACACCAACATTTTGCCTGTACCCGTCTCTCCGATGAAGAAGGCTTCTTCGGAGACGATAATCGAGTCTACCGGGAAAGAGAACGAGAAGAAAAAGACCAAGAAGAAGGCGGTAAAGGGGGCGAAACCTCAGGAGAGTGATTTTGAGAAGGAGTTTGAGGAGATGCAGAAGAAGCTTGAGCAAATGACGCTTGCGAAAGAGAAGACGGAGGAGATGTTGAAGGAGAAAGAGGAGGCTTTGAGACTTAAGGAGGAAGAGCTCGAGACTCGAGGGCGAGAGCAAGAGAAGCTGCAGATGGAGATTAAGAAGTTGGGGAAAATGAAGGAGTTTAAGCCCACTGTGGTAATTCACTCTACCTGTTTGTTAATATGAATTGTGTGTGCTCTCTTTATATTTGATTTTCGAGAAATCAATATATTATTCTCTTGATTAAAATCAATATTTTCGAGAAATCAATATCTTGATTAAATTCTATGAAATGGTTCTTGATTACTATTCTCTGGGTATTTGCTTATCTGATTAACTGATGTTTAGATCTTATCATTGAGAAACACGATATTCATTTTTGATTGCTATTATCAATTTTTGTATACTGTAATCGAACGATTCTTGTTTTTCGATGTTAGGGGGTTTTACTTATGTAGATAAACTGTTTTAGATTTCAAGGCTGACAAAATCTGTTTTCTGATTCTTGATTTGGCTTATAATTTGCTGTACATTATAATGTCGTTTGATTCTTGATTGGGAAATACGCTTATCTGATTAACTGATGTTTAGATCTTATCATTGAGAAACACGATATTCATTTTTGATTGCAATTATCAATTTTTCTGTACTGTAATCAAATGATTCTTGTTTTTCGATGTTAGGGTTTTACTTATGTAGATCAATTGTTTTAGATTTCAAGGCTGAACAAAATCTGTTTTCTGATTCTTGATTTGGCTTATAATTTGCTGCACATTATAATGTCGTTTGATTCTTGATTGGGAAATATAAATGCTCATACGTTCTGTCAATTGATTCTTGATTCCTGATTTTAGAGTTTTACTTGTTAAGATTGTCTGTTTGATTTCATTTTGTTGTTATGTAGAATTTCCCACTTGTTCAAGCTCCTAAAGAGAAAGAGCAAGGAAAGAAAGAGAAGAAAAAGGCGTGCCCTGAAAAGAAAAAGCCGTCTCCACCTTATGCCCTGTGGTTGAAAGATCAGTGGACTGAGGTAGTACTTTATAACTCGGTTTAATTTCTTAAAATTAATTGTTTGGGTAATGCATCTTGGATGGTTGTTAAGGTTGGCTTTTGATACTTCTTTCCAGGTTAAGAAAGAAAATCCAGATGCTGAATTTAAGGAGATATCAACCATGTTGGCGGCAAAATGGAAGACGGTGACTGCTGAAGGGAAGAAGCCTTATGAGGAGAAGTATCAAGCAGAAAAGGAAGCCTATTTGAAGATAGTCGGGGCCGAAAAACGCGAGAATGAAGCAATGAAGCTCTTGGAAGAAGAGAATAAACAGAGGACAGCCATGGAGTTGCTTGAACAATATATGCAGTTCAAGGAGGAAACTGAAAATGATAAGAAGAAAAAGACAAAGTAATTCTACATACCTTCTATGTCGTTATGTAATTGTATTTCTGTATTGGTCATTATATAATAAATTTTGTTTGCCTTTGGATGATTTTAAACAGGAAGGAGAAAGATCCATTGAAACCAAAGCACCCGGTGACAGCTTTTTTCTTGTTTATGAATGAGCGTCGTTCTGATTTGGTAGCAGAAAAGAAAAATGTATTGGAGGTTGGGAAAATAACTGGTGAAGAATGGAAGAAGATGACTGAGAAGGAAAAAGCTCCTTATGAAGAGGTTCAATTTCTTTCCATTTGATTAAAATCACAAAAATGTTAGTTGCGAAATTTTACTAGTTCTGATACTTTTCTTTCTTTGAAATTCAGATGGCCAAGAAAAATAAGGAGCAATATTTGGAGCAAATGGAGGCTTACAAGAAGAAAAAAGACGAAGAAGCTGCCAGCCTCCAGAAAGAAGAGGAGGAGCTGTCGAAACTTCAGAAGCAGGAGGCTATGCAATTGCTTAAAAAGAAAGAGAAAACAGAAAACCTAATCAAGGTAAATACTTGTCAAGGCTTAAAATCTCTTGAAAATGCTCTATACTGTGTACATGAGTTATGTTAGTCCCTAATTATCTATATTGCAGAAAACGAAAGAGGAACGCCAAAAGAAACAGAAAGCAGAGAAGAAAATTGTTGATCCTAACAAACCAAAAAGGCCAGCTACCTCTTTCTTCCTGTTCAGCAAAGAAGCAAGGAAAACTATATCAGAGGAGCGTCCTGGAATCAACAATTCCACACTAAATGCTCTCATATCTGTGAAGTGGAAGGTGAATTATAGTTACAAAATCACATTTATTACATGAATTACAAGTCCTTGGATAACACTTTAATGTTGTTTTATATGTTTTTTTGTCAAATGTAGGAAATTAGCCAAGAAGAAAAGCAAGTTTGGAACGAGAAGGCTGCGGGAGCTATGGAGGCATACAAGAAAGAAATGGAGGAGTACAATAAAACTGCTGCAGCTGCAGCCGAAGAGAGCTCAAGTAGTTGCAGTGGCCAGCAGTGAAGCTCTCTGTTCGTTTGTTCAAGTTGGTTCAGTTGAACATCTTAGGAGGCTAGGCTAGTAGACAGTAGTAGCTTCAATTTACTGTCTGTTTCACCTTTATCATGTTTATTTTGCCTAGTACTTTGAAAAACTCAGTTGAGATTCAATACAATGAATCTCTGAATTTACTGTCCCATGTTCAAATTTAAAATCTAAGTTCATAAAGATGATGTTACTATTATTTAGAGGGGTACGTTCCCTAGCAAACATTTGCTAGGGAACTGTTTCACAACATATGGCAACGGTCCTCATTTAAAAAAAAATTTACACCGTACCGCAGAAACTTTCCGCAGTACGAAGAAATTACAAAAACCGTAAAAACTCTGCGGTACGGTGAATAGTAGATTTTTTTATGTGAAAACAGGGGGCATTTTTGTAATTACCCCGTACCGCGGAAAGTTTATACGGTACGGTGTATTTGATCCAACGGTCCTGAAACCATATGTTGTGAAACAGTTTCCTAGCAAATGTTTGCTAGGGAACGGGAGCTTTATTTAGAACTACAAATACAACTTTGAGGCTCTGTCTTGTTCATTATTAATTGATTTAACAATTGATTAGAGGTTTTTTTTTCTTAAAATTTATTAGAGAAATGTTGATTTAAAAATGGTACTAAAAAGTGTGTAGATTTTAAAGAGTTTTTTTTGAATCAAGCCATAGTTTGGTTTTATAAAACGTGTTAAAGTAACCAATTCATCTAAATCTTCTTATATATTATACTTTGCACACCTTGTGTTTTTCGTTGTAAGGAGTCTCGTCAACTGTCCTCTTCAAACTCCGAAGGTTTACTGGTACTTGCGACAAGATCTAGATTGACATTGCAAATGCGTTTGCGACATTGGATGGTCACAACTAACTCTATTATAGTAATAGAGTATTTTGTATCATAGTAAACAAGATTGAGGTTGTAATTAACATGACTAAATTGAATTAAGATTGTGGTTAGTGACACAAGTTCATATGTCAATATCAAAAGAATTATTGATGCCAAGACACGCGTTCTATGATAAAAGAAAAGAACAATTAAGCATTTGTATGATTTCCACTAACCAGAGAGATGTGTAAAACTTGCAAATACGTACAAGTTTTCAGAACTACAAACGCAATCAATGTTTAGCTTTGAGGCTTTATATTTTTGTAAGGTTTTATGTAGTCTTAAAATATAATAGATATTGAGTAACCGTATTCTAAAAAGCGGAATTCGGCATTAGTCAGTGAAGATACCTTGTAGCGATTAATCGGATAATTAATAATTAATCGGAGTGATTAATCAGAACATTAATCGGAGATAAATTAATGAATAAATATATAACTACATTTACATAGAGCAAGTAATTTGTCATTGTAAAATAATTCATATTTCATTAATCGATATATCTAATATGTAGTTGGTATATATTCTAACAAATTTGAATAAAATTGTCATCCCTTGTAATATTAAAACTTAGTTATTAAAAACATACATCAATGTCAAAAGCATGGAATTTATGTACGAAATTTGTAATAATCAAGTAAAAAATTTCACATTTACATACTATTTAATTTATCCGAATTTAATGACTTAAAATGAATTCAATTGAAATTGGGAGAATTTTTAAAATTAGGAATACAAAGTCATATACTTTATTTTTAAGATTTTTTAAAAAAATATTTAAAACAATTTTTTTTGACTTTGATCGATTTTTGACCGTTTTAAATAATTAATCACCGTCTCAATTAATTTTTGACCAACTTTCAAAAAATCACTTTTTGGCCTGTGTTCTATTTAATCGAGACGGAACCCAAACATTTAACGATTAATCAGATTAATCGTCGATTTGTAGAACATAACTGAATAGTAGACATGATATGGTACTAGTATGGTTATGGTTGTGTATAAATCTATCATATATATATGGTAGGCCGTAGGCTTAGGAAAATTAATAGGGTACTAAAAAATGTAAAAGAAAAGGGTATATAGAGTCTCAAAGCCACTGTGCTGCAATTGCTTTGCCACAATTCTAGCTAGTCTAAACTAACTCTTGAGTATACGATAGACAAAGAAATACTACATTAATTGCATGATACTTTGCAAATAAATCTCATTAACAAATTAACATAGTAAATCACAAGGGCATTTTTTGCTTGAAATGCATGCACCCCTCTTCGTGTCTTTCCTGTAGTACAGGGTCTCATCAACATAAATTATTGCAAATGCGTTATGATTGTAATCAACTCTAGTATAAAAAGGAAGACACCAACTCTAAGAACAACATTGACATGTTTGGGGGAGTAGGAGGTTCGTATATTAGAGAGATGATCACTTCATCTTTGAATCCCTCAAAGCTGAGAACCCTGATCTCATATTCTGCACAACTTGCTAGCATGTGATTATCTCTGCTGATAGGTGTGATCAGTAATCGATCATGACCTTGCATTTGTACTTCAATGTTGGTATTACCAAATATAGTTATGACAGACTTGTTAGAGTTGGTAGTTAAATTTAAATGTAATGAGTTGCGGTCCATTTCCAAATTGCCAAAATCCTTCTATACAAAGAGCAGAACCGGATCCAGTTGTATTGTTGCTTCTTCCTTGCAAAAATGCCTGAACAGAAACACTGCAGCCTTCCTCGTATTCGACTTTTCAACTGAATCACCTAAATGTATGAAACAAAAAGACAATTTAGACAGGTACAGCAATAGCAGCCGACAGTTTTCATTGTCAAGAACCTAAAACCGTATGTTAGTTTTCATTGTTAATCACGATTTGATATCAAGCCAGCCAAACTTGCAAAATAAAACTATCAAATACAACTGGATCCGGTTCTGCTCTTTGTATAGAAATACAACTATCCATCATTAATATTACTGCCACTACTATTCTTCCTCAGCTTACAGTACTCCCCCTTGGTTTCACATTTCCCACAATTTGGAGTTGACCAATTGACGATAAACCTATTGTGTGCCTCAAGAAGTTGATATGGGAGAGCAGAATCAAACACCTTGGTGCAGGAGGTTCCAGGATTAATTTACAATTTGCACTGTAAAATATAAACGAGACTATCCATCATGAATGCGGTCGATCAGAACTTTGAGTTAAGCAACTTTCGCACGATGAAAACAACTAAAATCTCCTTGATGATTTTTGTGTTGGGACGCTATTGATGAGAAGGTGTAAAATTATAGATAACACACTCGCAAAAATTGTAAAAATGTTATTATTATTATTATTATTACAAACTTATAGTAGGTAAAATTTTGTAAAGGCCGGAGAAATGTGATTGTGATTTACATTATATAATTTCTGATATATCTAATTATATAGCAATTTTCTTTCATCACTTGTAATAAGTATATTTCATATAACAAAAGTTTCATTGTGGGCAAACAACTAATAACGTAAATAATCATCCTTTGGCTGCAACATCTTTTACCGCTAATGAATCTTCCTTGGCCTTATTTGCTCCTTCTTTAGCTTAGATGGGCTTAGCTGTGGCTGCTTTTGCTTTTTCTACAGCACTTATCAAACACTTTAATCCCTTCTCACCATCATCTTCAGCTGACTTAGACATCAAATTTTCAGCTACATCAGCTGGGGTCATATTGGTTTCTGCCAACAGCTCTTGGATACTTCCAAAAAGATCATGAGACTCCATATCCAAATAATTCTTAGCTAGCACCTTGAAAGCTTCGAACGAACAATAAGACAAATTAATATGTTTATCCATGCGTCCTCTCCGAATTAACGCAGGATCAAGATTCTCCCTGTGGTTAGTTGTAAACACAATGATTCTTTCACCAGCACAAGCTGACCAAATACCATCAATAAAATTTAGCAGCCCGGATAAAGTAACTCTGCTTGCATCATCTCTTTCCTTCGCAGCTGATCTCTCATGAACTGGATCCGTTCCCTCCTTCTTTCTTTGCCCCGTGAGATCAAGAGAACAGTCAATGTCCTCTATCACAATTATTGACTTTCCAGAAGTTTCAATAAGTAATTTCTTCAGCTCTGTATTATCATTAACAGAAGTTAACTCGAGATCATACACATCGTAGTGCAACAGATTAGCCATAGCAGCAATCATAGTAGATTTTCCAGTTCCAGGAGGACCATAAAGGAGATGCCCTCTTTTCCATGCCTTTCCTACTTTGGCATAGTAATCTTTAGCCTTGCTAAAACTTATCAAATCATCCATGATATCTTTCTTCAGCTCCGGATCCAATGCCAGAGTTTCAAACGTAGCTGGATGCTCAAACGCAACACTAATCCACCTACTCTTTTCAATGGAAGACCATGACTTCTGCTTCCTGTTTGTATAAAGTTTTCTTTTGCGATTGTTCACAGATTTAGCTTTCCCTTCAGTCAATACATGTTTCATGTAAGACCGGGTGATCAAATCTCGGTACCTACCATGAAAATTCAAAGTATAATATCTTTGTGGTTCATTGTCTCCTTGATACCGTGATGTTCACACAAATATTGTTTTCGAACACCACCATACTGTAATCCCTTGATACTCATCGGCGATCTCTTCATAATCATCCATGCTCAGGACAAGATCAGTTTGACTGTTTCTTAATGAATTAGCCTTTAGTCTCTTGGCTGTACACAAGGAATTTGCCTCCAGATATTGCTGGATCGCAAGGTAAGCTGTGCTACGCTCACGATCAGAAAGCTCATTACAAAAATACTCTTGGAATGTGATTTGAATGTAAGGATTAAAATATGCTTCGATCTTCTTTATGTATTTGTTGAAGAATCGTTGAAAGCTATAAGGAATAATTTGCTGAAACAGTGTCACCACAAACATTAGGTTTGCAACCCAAGAGCCCAAGCTCATCCATGTAGGCCTGACAACGGATCGGATTCGGAACCTGTCAACGGGTCGGATTCGGATCGGATTATTCTAAATCCATATCCGAATCCATTAAGATTTTTCGGGTTCGGATCGGATCGGATCAGGAGCGGATATTTTTTAGTCCGATCCATACCCGATCCGTTCGGATTTCGGATTTTCGGATCGGAGGTCCGACCCGTTTTAAAAAAAAAGGAAAAACATGCAAAATTATAAAATTGACATCCAAATTTAAAATTTCATAAAAAAAACTCATAACAAGTTCCAATTACATTCTACATTAACAATGAATTACATAACTAGCAGTAAAGAAAATGAGTCTGAAGCTCTTGAATTTCAAAGTAGTTCAAAGCAGTAGGTGACTAGTTGTACAGGTGAGATAGAGGGAGGCAATGGACATCCAGAAATGTAGACTACAACAAAAACCAAACTGGTAAACAAGATGCAACCATCCAGAAGAGTAAAGTTGATAGCCTTAGGTACCGACAGGAACACTCTCAATATAAATAGAAAACACACTTGCACACCCATCATCAAGGTCGATACTTCATTAACCTTTGATACTTCATTTACCATTACTTAAATATCTTATATCAAAGCAAAAGCTAATCACATTTCTTAAAAGCTGTATCTAGAAAAACCCAACAACAGTGACCATATTTACAGAATGAAATACAGATATAATCATTTACCAATTAAAATTAATATTCACTGGTACAATTCTATCCCTTGAACATTAAATGTGCAAATGTATCTCATATGCAGTATGAAACACATAATCTATTAAGTCATGCACTAGTGGAATGCAACCCTTGATACATATGAAAATCAAATTGGCCAATACTTGAGGTCTAAATTTACTAGAATCAAAAGTTGGAATGACGTGTAACTGTCCTGTTACATTGCACATATGCAACTCTTTAATAATCAAGAAGTATTACCACTGAAGTTCTTAAAAGTATGGCATGGATTGACAACAATGTAACCAAGTTTTCTGAAACACACAACATGCAAACTAAACTAATCATAGAAGCTACTTTTTAAAGATTACTTACAGAACAAATGGTAAAGGTATACCTTTAACATTAAGAAATTATTTTGTCAGCTTCTCCCCTCTCATTTAGAAATTTCTCCGTATTTGCTTCTGAAAATCAAGCACATACTAGTAGTTAAATAACTAAAAAGAATTGAACATGGTTTCGTCCTTGATTCGTGTTTCGATTTTTTTCAAAATATTTCTCGACGATCCAACCGTACGGATGTCAACATCAATCATTTTTAATGTTATTGCCAAAATTTTAGAAAAAATAAATTCATTTAATTTTGTAATTTAACGGTCAACTAGTATTTTGATTAGTACTTTGACTTGTATTCAAATTTTTAGATGTTAATCGAAAAATCTATATATTTTTTATAAATTTTATATTATATATGATAAATAAAAAATGTATAATGCATACTAAAAAATAAATATAGTATATTATATATTATATAATACATATAAATAATAAATATAACATATATTAGCATAAAATATAGTATAGATATGTAGATATATTTTTTTATATTTTATATTATATATAATAAATATATTATATATAATATATAAAAAATATTTAATATATAAATATATTCGGATCGGATCATGCTAAATCCATACCCGCTCCTTATCGAATCGGACCCTTATCGGATCGGATCTTTATCGGATCGGATTTTTTTTTAAGGATCCATACCCGCTAATTTCGGATTGGATCGGATCGAATCGGATTCTTGATCCATTGACAGGCCTACATCCATGTTCCCCCATGCATCATCTTTTTTTTTTTTTTTTCCTCCTAAATTCCCGATTCTTGTCTATGAAATAATGCACTCGATCTTACAAATTGTTATATCATATCACTAATAATATATATATATTGGGACAGATTTCTTGATGACCAAGGTGGTTTTCTAGGAAAGAAATCCTTTTCTAATAAGGAAATACAGAAATTTACTATGGTATAAAATTATATTTATTCAACCTCAATTTTGTTTTGTATTATTCATATCCAAATCTATTTGGGATATAAATTCGGAATCCTTTCCTATTTTCAATATGTTAAAGGTAAAATTTTAATTATACTAGTACTAATTACACAAACAAAACAATAAACACAATTGATGGAATATCGCAACACGATTCAACTAAAAACGAATAGAAATCGATAAATTCAAAGTAAAGACGTACACAAAATGCAACAAATTAAAAGGTAACTACGAAAGAGAACACAATCACTTATTTCTCTTCTATTATAAACAGTAATTTAGTGAATCACATAAATTAGCTCTCTTGACACTAGCAATCAATAATGAAGCACTATCAATTTAACCAAGTCAAGGAATTAAACAAAGAGAGGCTAGGACAAACCCAAGGATGAGAAGCTCAACCTAGGTATTTGCACTTGAATCTTGTGGATTTAGGTACACTAAATCTTGTGCTACTATAATGAATGAACTAACGATTACGTATTAGAACAAACAATTAGCAATTGAAGATACAAGAAGAGTAAGGTAAAGCAACTTACAAATCTTCAAGCAAAATCATGAGCAATACATCACAAGCATTCAAGATAGAGTTAAATAAATCTTACTTAAATTGAAATGGGTTTTTGTACAAGAATTCCTCCTTGAGCCAAATATATGGAGTTAGTTACTCATAATCAATGTTAGATTATGAGTAATTGATGTATCTCTCTCTACTCTACTAACCCTAGTTTATGTTCTTCAAGAGGCCAAGATGTTAGATGAAGTTAGATATTAGGTTAAGTTGTGATATATGTTAAGATATGAAGATGAGATGTGTTTGGCTATATTTATTTTAACACACAGCAGGGGTCGTACGACCTGTCGAACGGCCGTACAGCTGTCCTTACAGAAATCTGCTCCTTTGAACGGCCTGTCGAACGGCCGTACAGTAGCCCGTACGAGATAAAATCTTCAAGATAATACATTAAACACCTCCCGACATCGCGAGCTTTCATCTTCTAACTTCCCTCTTGAATAATCTTCGCTTTCATGCCCAAATTAAGCCATCTTTTCAACAATTAAGCACGAGGCACTGAAAGATGAAAAACATAACAAATATTAATAAAACAACATTCGAAACTAACAAAAATGCAGAAGAATAAAAGACAAAACGTGTATAAAATACACGTTATCAATAATGAACAACAACTAAATCAACATTGCTAAATAGAGACCGGCATGTATGTATGTATGTATATGTGATGATGATTGTGATTACCTTGAGGATTATTGATTAATTTTTTGGCTTGAAATGCCATTTGGTGATTGAAAGTGAACGAATTCAAGTTGAATATATAGATATTCAAGGCTCCGACTTGACCCGTCGTTCAGAAATCCAACCCGATAACTTCTCTCTTTCACCGGATTCTTTCTGACTAGCTTAAAACCGCATGTGCGGTTCACGGATTTATTTTAATATTATATGAATTTTTTTGATTAATTTAAATTAATTTTTTGAAATTTGAATTTTGTAGGTTTAAATTATTATATGAGATGATTTGATAATAATTATATAAATATTATCAATGATATTTCTAGAAAATGAGGGATTTTAGTTTGAAAATATAGAAAAGATAATAAATTTTAGTTGAAAAAGGTAATCGGTTAATTGTTAGTAATTATTAAATTATTATTTTATATTATCAAATAGAATGCCTTTGATATGACTGGAAACAGTGAGGATTTAGTTACAGAAAATTAAAAAGGTAACATGTTCCATGTGAAAAAGGCAGTTGATTAGTTTATAGTAATTATAATTTAATTACGTTATTTTACTAAATACAATTGCTCGTAATATTTTTAGAAAAGGAGAAATTAATATTATCCATGATATCTCTATTAAAAAAAAGAATTTTAGTTGAAAAATATAGAAAAGATGATACGTTTTAGCTGAAAAAGGTAATCGTTTAGTTATTAATATTATAATATTATTAGTTTATTGTATTAAATAGTTACGTCATTGATATAATTGGAAATATAGAGATTTTACTTTTGGAAAATAAAAAGGTAACGTGAAAATTAAAAATGTCACATGATTTATGTGAAAAAGGTAATTGCTTACTTTATAATAATTATAATATAATTATATTATTTCACGAAATAAAATTACTCATAGTATTTTTAGAAAATGAGAAATTATTGTTGCCCGTGATATTTCTAGAAAAAAAAGGGAATTTAATTAAAAAAAATAGAAAAGATGATACATTTTAGCTGAAAAGATAATCAGTTAATTATTAGTATTATAATATTATTATTTTATTATTATTAAATAGAAACGCCGGTGATATAATTGGAAAAAGAGAGGTTTTAGTAAGAGAAAAGAAAAAAGGTAACGTGTTCTGGCCGAAAATGGTAATCGTCCATGTATAATTGGAAAAATAGAGATTTTAGTTAGAGAAGAAAGAAAATGTAACGTGTTTTGGCTAAAAAAGGTAATTGATTAGTTAATAGTAATTATAATTTAATTATGTTATTCTATTAAACAAAATTGCTCGTATTGTTTTTAAAAAGTGAGAAATTTTAGTTAGATAAATTGTAAAATATGTTGTATTTTTTCTGAAAAGGGAAATTATTGTTACTGAAAAATAAAAAAGGTAATATGTTTTACTTGAAAATTGAAGTTGATTAATAAACGAGAAATTTTAGTTAGATAAAATATAAAAGATGTTGTATTTTACCTGAAAAAGGAAATTATTTAGTTATTGAAAAATAGAAAAGATAATATGTTTAACCTCAAAAAGGAAATTGATTAGTTAGTAGGATGAATTTTATTTGTAATTGAGTAAGAGTAAATAAGTAAAATCAATAGGTACCGTACTGACCGACCGACCGACCTACCGATCAAACTTTTAATGTTTCGGTTTTTATATAATAGTACTAGTTTAAAACCAGTGCGATGCACGGATTTTTTTTAATATTATATGAATTTTTTTCATTAATTTAAATTAATTTATTTAAACATGAATTTTGGAGGCTTAAATTTTTATATGAGATGATTTGGGATTTTAGTTAGAAAATATATAAAAAGATGATAGGTTTTAGTTGAAAAAGTTAATCGGTTAATTGTTAGTAATTATAAAATTATTATTTTATTTTTATTGTATTAAATAGAATGACCGTGATATGATTGGAAAAAGAGAGGATTCAATTAGCGAAAATTAAAAAGGTAACATGTTCTAGGTGACAAGTTAGTTTTTGGTAATTATAATTTAATTACGTTATTTTACTAAATACAATTGCTCGTAATGTTTTTAGAAAAAATAAATTAATATTGTCCGTGATATTTCTATTAGAAGAGGAATTTTAGTTAGAAAATATAGAAAAGATGATACGTTTTAGCTGAAAAAGGTAATCGGTTAATTATTAATATTATAATATTATTAGTTTATTGTATTAAAAAGAACCACCCATGATATAATCGGAAAAAAGGAAGATTTTAGTCAGAGAAAATAGAAAGGTAAAGTAAAAATTAAAAAGGTGACATGATTAATGTGAAAATGGTAATTAATTAGTTTATAGTAATTATAATTTAATTATAATATTTTACTAAATAAAATTGCTCATAGTGTTTTTAGAAAATGAGAAATTAATGTTGTTCGTGATATTTTTAAAAAAAAATGGAATTTAATTATAAAAAATTAAAAAGATGATACGTTTTAGCTGACAGGTAATCAGTTAATTATTAGTATTATAATATTATTATTTTCTTTTTATTAAATAAAAACGTCCGTGATATAATTGGAAAAAGAGAGGTTTTAGTATGAGAAAAGAAAAAAGGTAACGATATAATTGGAAAAAGAGAGATTTTAGTTAGAGAAAAGAGAAAAGGTAACGTGTTTTGGCTGAAAAAGATAATTGATTAGTTAATAGTATTTATAATGTAATCATGTTATTTTATAATAAATAATTGCTCATTGTGTTTTTAAAAAAGGAGAAATTTTAGTTAGAGAAAATGTAAAAGATATTGTATTTTACCTGAAAAAGAAAATTATTAAGTTTTTGAAAAATAGAAAAGGTAATATGTTTAACCTGAAAATGAAAATTGATTAATAAAGGAGAAATTTTAGTTTGATAAAATATAAAGATATTGTTTTTATCTAAAAAAGGGAATTTTTTTAATTATTGAAAAATAGAAAAGATAACATATTTAACCTGAAAAAGGAAATTGATTAGTTAGTAATGGATTTTATCTGTAATTGAGTAAGGGTAAATAAGTAAAAATCAACAGGTACCGTACCGACCGACCGACTAATTAAACTTTTAATGTTTCGACTTTTATATAATAGTATAGATAGATGAGAAATTAAGGTTGCCCGTGAAATTTCTAAAAAAAAGGGATTTTAATTGTTAAAAATTAAAAAGATGATACGTTTTAGCTAAAAAGGTAATCGGTTAATTATTAGTATAATAATATTATTATTTTCTTTTTATTAAATAGAAACGTCCGTGATATAATTGGAAAAAGAGAGGTTTTAGTAGAAGAAAAGAAAAAAAGGTAACGTGTTTTGGCTGAAAAAGGTAACCGTCCATAATATAATTGGAAAAAGAGAAATTTTAGTTAGAGAAAAGAGAAAAGGTAACGTTTTTTTGCTGAAAAGGGTAATTGATTAGTTAATAGTAATTATAATGTAATTATGTTATTTTATTATAAAAAATTGCTTATTGTGTTTTTTAAAAAAAGAGAAATTTTAGTTAGATAAAATGTAAAAGATATTGTATTTTACCTGAAAAAGGAAATTATTAAGTTTTTGAAAAATAGAAAAGGTAATATGTTTAACCTGAAAATGGAAATTGATTAATAAAGGAGAAATTTTAGTTTGATAAAATATAAAAGATATTATATTTTTCCTGAAAAAACAAATTATTTAGTTATTGCAAAATAGAAAAGATAACATATTTAAACTGAAAAAGGAAATTGATTAGTTAGTAATGGATTTTATCTGCAATTGAGTAAGGGTAATAAGTAAAATCAACATGTAGCGTACCGACCGACCGACCGACCGATCAAACTTTTAATGTTTCGACTTTTATATAATAGTATAGATGTACTAGATGATAACTCGTGCGAAGCACAGGTCGAGAAAATTAATTTAAATTGATTATTAATTTATTATTTTGAATTATCTTAAAAAAAATATGTATTTATACAACTCAGTAGGTTATAGTAAAGAAACAATTATATTTATAACAAAATTTCAACAATTCTGTAAAATAAGAATTTTAGGATGAAATCAAATATTAAGACTGAAGTATTATTAGAACGCATTTTTTACTTATTAATAAAATTTATTATTAATTTAAGATTATTTTAAGAAAATTAAGAAAATACGATATATATATATATATATATATATATATATATATATATATATATATATATATATATATATAGGGTTTTGCTCAAATGAGAACCCTTTATTATTGTGAGAACTGAGATCTAATCTCAGCCCCACATTGTTTATATCTAATTAAATCCTAACCACATATTTACACTACTATATCCAAACACATTATCCCCCCACCAGCCTCTACCCCCCCCACCTGCCTCCACCCGGCACCCATCCTCATCCCACCGCCACCTTACCGCCGTCTTCCGCCGCCACCGCCACCTTATCGCCGTCCTCCACCGCCAATCAACCAGCCTTTTCCCCTTTTCTCTCTTATCTTTCGAACTCTCATCTTCGGTGTTCATTAATCCATCTGCTCTTCTCCGTTTACTATACCCCGACCATAAATTTCGACCACATCTCATCAACCTTCAACCACGTCAAGTTACCTCCGATCGCCTTTTCACCGCCTCCGATCTCTATTCCCATCACAAAGCTTCCACCAGCCTTCCATGACGACCACAACGTCGATTACACAATGATGGATCTAAAAAATGTTTGATGTATTCAGATATGATTCATCACAAATTATGTATAAATTTTTGGTGATTTTCGTTTAATTTTTGGTGATTTTCGTTCATATTTTTGGTAATTTTGTGTTGAGTTTATGGTGATTTGGTGATAATGAGTGGTGGTTAGACGGTGATGTACTTTTGATGTTGGTAGTTGGCGGCGATGTGATGATTTTGTGGTTTGACTGCAGTTTTTTTATGTTTATGTTGGTGATTATCGGAGGCTATGCCGAAAATGGTGTGGTGATTTTTGTTTTTTCGGTGGTGATTTTTTGTTTACAGGTGGTTGGAGTGGTGATTTTTGTGTTTCTGGTGGTGATTTTCTGATTTGGCGGTGGTGATTTTATGTTTGCCGGTGGTGATTTTCTGGTGATCGCCGGAGGTGGTGGTGGTCGCCGGTGGTGGTTGCTGGTGGTGGTGGGTGGTTGAATTAGTAAAAAGATGGTGAAATCCCAAATGTAAAATATTAAAATTTAAAATGAATGGTAAGAGATGAATATAATGTATTTAAATGAGTGGCTAGGATTAGATCTCATATCTCACCATAAGTGGGGGTTCTCATCTGAGCAAGACCCTATATATATATATATATATATATATATATATATATATATATATATATATATATATATATATATATATATATATATATATATATGTAATAACAACATATGCTCGCCTGGCCTCCTCCTAGTACTGCTACCCCTGGCCTCCCTGTTGCTGCTGTTGCTGTTGCTGTTCCTTCTTCAACACTTTAAGCTCTTCTTTCAAGTCATTCACCAGTTGTTGGAGGTCTGCAACCTTGCTCATTCTCACCGATGAGTTGACCAATCTCAATTCATCGATTTCTTTTCGCAGCTGCGTTTTGGCTCGCACTAGCTTGATGTTAGCCGCCCTTATTTTCTTATCCATACTTTCTCTCTCTTTTTCTCTTCAACTCTCTTCTTTCTTTTGCATGCCAATAGGCTTAAACTCCAGATCTTAAATAGGCCTTAATCAACATCAAACAATTAAATGTTGGGAAAGAGACCTTATATCCCATTGAGTGTTGCCCAAGACAAGACATTATATGCAGTGGCGGAACTAGGATGAAAAATTAGGGGGTGCTCAAATATTAATTAAAAATTATTTGCAACGGTAATAAATGTTTAAATAATTAAAATATACACAACTAACCTTTACATAACAACAATTGTCCTATTTTTATTTAAAAAGTTACGGATGATAAATAAATAAATATATTAATATACACTATCTTGCTATTATTCAATTCCTCGTCCCCGTCATTAAAAATTTTTAATGTATTTATTTCAAAAAATACCGTTCATTAGTAAAAATATTTTAAATTTTTTGAACTCTTGTGATAACAAGGTCTAAAATACTTCGAATTTACATATACATTTATCATTTCTCAAATCATTAATAAATTTTTTTAATTAATTCAATATATTTTTAATTAATTTTCAATACAATCTATAATTTACCGAATATTTTTAAAAAAATACATTATTTTCCGGAGGTTGGGGGGCTCACGCACCCCTAGCCCCCTCTGGTTCCGCCACTGATTATATGCTCTTTTTTCATTTTAACCAAGCACAATTCGGATCACACGTACGTGCACTTTTTTGCACTTTTTTCTTCAATTTCTATTACTCTTGTAACATGACCAAAAAATTGAATATACAGGTCAAACAACATGTACCAATCATTTATTTTGCATGCACACACAAAACTGAAGAGTAAATACTACTATTGTGATATATCCCTTTTTACAAAGTAAAATTAACAATAAATACCTCTTCTGCTTTGGTTTAGGCATCTTCCATTCTGGCATTGAAGGTTAACAATCCGGCCATGCTTGTTTACAATACATGTATATAGATTGATATTACAGCCATGCATGCACACAGATTTAGAATAATGCATGTAAATTGGGATTTTGATATTCATCATTCTTCTAGCTAAGGACCACTGTATGTACTTTCTCTAATTTCCTAACGATTTGAAGAGCTCTGTTTTCATCTTTTTTTTTTTCTTTATGGGGAGACCTGATCTATCTTGATGTTGAGCATGGAAGTTTTCGACTTGAAGTTTGAAATCTGCTTTCCGGTTCTCTATTTTTTTTTTCATTATATTTTTAAATACAAGGTGATAAATATTTTCTACAGAATTGGACAGATATATGGGAACCATATCTACCAGTGGACCACAATCTCCTAAATTCAACGAAAAATTGTTTGTGGATACTCATGAATTGTCTTGATCAAGGGAAAAATTGTTTGTGGATACTCATGAATTGTCTTGATCATGAATCTCCTAAATTCAACTCCTCAACTTCCATGATATTAGTTTATCCAACATACACCAGCAATATACTGATGATATTATTGCCTCAGAGATTGACAAGTTGAGC